>PVJD01010064.1:0-56816 GCA_004026545.1 Mormoops blainvillei
AAAGAAAGAAAGAAAGAAAGAAAGAAAGAAAGAAAGAAAGAAAGAAAGAAAGAAAAAGATAGAAAGAAAGAAAGAAAAGCAATAGTTTAAGCAGTAATGAATGTGAATTTTCCCGAATTAACATCAGACAAACCACAGATAGGGCAGTTCAGAGAACAATAAGCAAGATAAATAACAACAATAACAACAAATACAGAAACAGAGATAGAGATATATCATACTTAAACTTCAGAAAATCAAAGCTACAATAAAAATCTTGAGAGAAGCCAAAGGGGAAAAAAACTTGGAGCAAATATCCGACTTCTCCTCAGAAACCACACAAGGAGTAAAGAGTGGAATAAAATATTTAAGGTGAAGAGACAAACACCACCAACCTAGAATTCTTACCTATGAAATTATCCTTTAAAATTAAAGGAGAAATAAACTTACTCAGACAAACAAAATTTGAGAAACTTTCTTGCTGGTAAACCAGCCTTGCAAAAAACGTTAAAAGTTTTTCAAAAAGAAGGAAAATTATATAGATCAGAAACTTGGATCTACATACAGAAAGGAAGAACACTGGAAAATGTACAAGAAAAGATCGAAAAAAGCTTTCATTTTTCTTATTGTGAATTGATCTAACACATAACATTTTATTCAAAATAATAAAAGAAACCATGCATTTAATTTTGTATGTGTATATATATCTGATTACAGATGCTTATTTATAAGCAAAATGAACGATAGCAATAATACAAAGGATGAGAAGGAATTAGTGTTATTTGAAACTGAACTTGGATTAGTTCTAAACATACATATATTGCAAACCCTAGGGCAACAGCTAAAAAAAGAAAGAGAAGAAATATATTCAGGAGTATAATTTAAAAAGAGAGAGAAGATGGAATCATATACAATGCTCAATTAAAACCCCAAAAGGAAAAAAAGCTTGGAAGATAAAAATAGGAACAAAGAACAAGGGCAGCAAATAGGCATATGGTAGATATCAATCCAACTATATCAATAGTCACTTTAAATGTCAACGATCTAAATACACCAACTAAAAGACAGATTTTCAGGATGGATCAAAAACAAGACCCAACTATATGTTGTTTACAAGAAACCAACTTTGAATATAAAGACACAGATTAAAAGTAAATGGAAGGAAAAAGGTATAGCACTAACAAAAAAAAAAAATCAGGAGTAGCTGTATTAATTTCAGATAGAGCAGAATTCAGATCAAAGAAAGTTATCCAGGGATAAAAATATAACACAATGATAAAAAACTTAGAGGAGACTGACTAAAGTTTGGTTAAAAGGAGAGTCTTTGTCACTGATTTCTTCATGTAAAATATTTCAGTACACTCTTTAATAATCTTGGGCTCTGGAAAAAGACATATTCAAATCTATGTTATATTCCGCCACTTGCTAGCAGTGTGAACTTAAGCAGGGATAATAGTGCCTCTCTTGTGGGATTATTATGAGAATTAAATGGGGATATATTACAGGCAATAAGTATGAGAACATGAAAGTATAAAATATGTCTACCCATCCTAAGCATCTAAATGTTAACTGATATTAAAAATAATAGTAATAAAGAAAATTTAAGATTATAGACATTGTATGGCCAAGAGAGAATTTACTCCACATAGAATTCATATTATTGAGCAGTTCATAATATTTCTTTATGACTAGAATTATAATATACTTTTTAAGAAATATTGACTAATATGGAATTTTTCTTATATAGGTTTTAACTACATTACTGGGGAAAATTGCAACCTTTTTGGGACCGAAAGAACAGTAGGAATTTTAAGGTTGCACTTTTCCTCAAAGATTCACTTTATAGAAATCTGCTCATTTGCACCCAGTACCATTTCCTTGATCTTCATGTTAGTTATCTATCACTGTATAACAGATTACCATGAAACTTCGAGCTTGAAAACAGTGAACATTTATTACCTCATAATTTCTCTTCATCAGGGATCCAGGAGCAGGTTAGCTGGGTGGCTTTGGCTCAGGGATTCTCTTGTGAGGTTGTAGTAAAGATGTCAGCTAGGGATGTAGCATCTGAAGAGTTGACAGGAAGCTGAAAAATACACTTCCAAACTCACTTTTGTAGCTTTCAGCAAGAGGCTTCAGTTCATCAGCACACAGGCTGCTCCATTAGTTTGCTCTGACATGGCCTTCCCAAGAGTAAGTGACCCAGGGAAAAGAAAAGTAGAGCAAGTGAGGTAGCAGAGAGCATGTCCAAGATGGAAGCCACAACAATTTACAATCATTATTTGTTGGTCACACAGGCCAATCCTGGCACCATACGATACGGGGCTACACAAGGGTGGGAATACCAGGAGATGGATATCATCGGAGGTCATATTGGAGGCTGGTCACCATAATCAGCAACTGTGGATTTAAATGCATCTGCCCATTAGACTCTTTCATCACCTATTCTCATTTTCTCCTAATACTTTAATCACATTACAATAGTGTCTAGACTAACACCCGTTTCATATATCTTCATTTATGCTGTTACAAGATCTTAATCATATTGCAAACCAACACGCTCAGAAGCGCAAACGTACACACGTGTATGTAGTTTTCAATCTCAAACAAGATAAATTGTATTTAAGACATAAACTCCTCATGGAGAGCTCACAAATTATTGTAGTGCTCCTAGTCTTGCATAGGCCAATAATTATCTAACATTTTAAAATGTTATTCTCATTATTAAATCATTGTTATGACCAAATGGAAACTGACATGCAGCCTCCCATAATGAGATTCTGTGAAGTCATAAATGAATCAACAAAAGTAGCTTTGAAATGACAAATTTGTCCCTGATGCATGTGCCTCTGTGGCGTATCTATGTGTGATTGTGTCTACGACTATAATTTTCACATTTAAATTTTCCCACTCAATTTTCTCTGTAGGATACCTTTGGTGCCTAGTATAGTGCTCAGCACACAGTAAAAGCCCTTTTTTTATAGATTAATATTTCCCCCAGAAATTCCCATCAGCCCTCTACTTTTATTCGCCAGAATTGGGTGGCATGCTTAAATGTAGATCAATCTCTAGCAACAGCCATCATTCATTCCTTGGGGCTGGGAATGAAATCAGGGTTCTGTGCTAGCAAATAAATGGAAAATGCCTGCAACCAGGCAGCCAAAATCATTTACCACAATATGATTGGTCTCAGAAAGGCTTAATAATTCTTAATAACTCTGAACATAGCACCAACTTCCTGCCCATGAAATAAGAAATTTCATGTTGTGGAAGGAAAAAGCAAAATACATACAAGCAAAGCTTCTCTACACAGATGGCTCAAGTATTTAAAGATTAGAACTGGGTTTTTTCCCATAAAAATAACTAGTAATTTTCCCTGATTATTCCAATTTTTATTGGTCTCTCCTTCCTATTCTTTCCTTCAGCATGAAGGGCCTCTATCCAGGGCAGATCTAAATTTTGTGGAAACCGAACTTACACACTAATTGTGGAATCCTCTTTAAGAAAAAGTATATACAGTCAGGTTCAAAAGTGGACATTTGTTTATTATTAGAAAATAAATTACACATTTTAAGTGCCTGATAAATACCAGAAACATCACAAAAATCAAGAAGTATAACATTTTATAACTTAACTGCCTGACATACCCATCCATATTTGGATGCATAGTCTAGATCACCTCTTCATATGACAATTACTTTATGAATTTTATTGTATATAGAGGGAATAGAAAGATAGTTTAGGCCTTCTTTCACATAGTTGATCAAAATTGGTTCCTTTTCTGTTATTGTTAATAAAGATGCATTATGCATGTGACTTCATGCAGACATATTTACTGTTTATAATGCTGCTAGATGAAGGGGACCCCGAAAAACTGGAATTATCTTCTGGATGGTGGGCCCCTTGTAGTATAGGCTTTCCCTGCTAAGTGAGTGTCTAGGAACCCATCTGTATCAGTGTGCCAGCTGGCGTTGTTGTGAGAGGCTGCGTTTGGCTTCAGTGAATTTTTTTTGAAGACTTTCAACATGTTTGCCCATTTATGATGGGTGATTTATGAGCTCACCTGCCCACACCACACTGAGTGATCAGCAGTTTTTGACCAAAAGCAGCATGACCCCCGTGCCGTACCTTCCCTATTCACCTGATCTCGCCCTGAGTGACTTTTTTTGTTTCCCTGGATGAAAAAAGTCCTCAGAGGGAAACATTTTGCTGATGTGGAAGAGGCGGAAAAAAAAAAACCCAGCAGAAGCAGCAAAAGGCATCAAAATTGACGAGTTCAAAAACTGTTTTGAGCAGTGGAAAAAACATCTCAATAGGCGTATTTCATCAAATGGAGAGTACTTTGAAGGTGACTGAAGTTTAAACATGTAAGAATAAATACACAATTTTTATAAATAAATTCTGGGTTTTGGGGGGTTCCCCCCTCATAGATAAATGCCCTACACGCAGAACTTTTGATCAATTAGAATTCATATAATTTTCATCAAAAACGATACATGTAACATTTGGAAGACTTTTGCATAAATGGGCATCTAGCTTCATACATTTCAAATCTCACTTATCCTTCATTGCCTTCATATTTCCAGTGCCATGAGGTATAGGTCATGTTCATATCACAACATGGCTCCAACTTTGCATCTTCATGTTCTAGGCATAGAAAGTGATCAAAGTACTCCTGGAGGCCAATCCTGCCCTGGGGCCGTCAGTAATAACTATACCTATAACTGGCTGTGAACCACATAGGTAAATCATACTGAAGCCAAACGAAGTGATCTTCAATTTGATTTCCCCTTAACCAGATCCCTAATGTGTTTGCAATTCCTCCAACCCCCGTATATACAAGGCAAAGAAGGTGGGTAGAAAGAGGTGAAATGTGGAAATGGTGTTGGAACTGGGTAATGGGTAGAGACTTGAAGAGCTTTGAGGTGCATGTTAGATAAAACCTAGACTGCACTGAAGAGACTGTTAGAAGAAATATGGACATAAAAGACAACTCTGGTGAGGATTCAAAAAGAAAAGAGAAGAACTGTAGAGAAACTTCTATAATATTAGAGATGTACGTATACCATCACAAACAGAATGTTGGTAGAAATACGAATGTTACAAATTCTGTTGAGGTCTCAGGTAGACACGAGGAACATATTCCTGGAAACTGGAGGAAAGGTGATCCTTGTTATAAAGTGGCTAAGAGCTTGAGCAAATTGTGTTCCAGTGTTTTGTGGGAAGTAGGAATGATGAACTTGGATATTTAGCTGAGGATATCTATTGAGTTAGCCAAAAAAGTTCATTGTGTTTTTTTCTGTAAGATGGCTCTAGTGGTGCTTAGTTGTCTTTAACTTCATTCAAAACAATTTTGTTAGATTGTATTGTGACAACTGTCATATCAGCGTGCATTTTAAAAAAATCAACATTGGTGAAGTTTTGTGCAGCCATTTAAATATTGAAGATGGGAGAAAATATGCAACATTTCCAGCATATTATGCTTTATTATTTCAAGACAGGTAAAAATGCAACCGAAATGCATAAAAAGATTTGTGCAGTATATGGAGAAGGTGCTGTGACTGAACAAACATGTCAAAAGTGGTTTACAAAATTTTGTGCTGGAAATTTCTTGCTGGACATTTGCTCCACAGTTGGGTAGACCAGATGAAGTTGATAGCAATCAAATCAGGACATTAATTGAGAACAATCAACATTATACCATGTGAGAGATAGCTGACATACTCAAAATATCCAAATCAATAAAGTTATTGGTGAAAATGAAAAATGTATCTTTTATTTTACAGAAAAAAATGAAACAGGCTTTTTGGCCAACCCAATATAAGGAAAGTGTTGAAGGCATGTCATAGTCTCTCCTTGCTGCTTATAGTAAAATGCTAGAGGAGAGAGACAAATTGAAGAAGGAATTGTTCATCAGAAAGGAACCCAGACCCGATGATTTGGAAAATTCTTAGCCTATCCATATTGCAAAAAAAAGAGAGAGAGAGAGAGAGAAAACATGTTACAGAGAGAACATCAAAGATGTAGGTAGACAGCCATTTGCTAAAGAGATCACAGCATATGATGCAAGGATCCAATCAACCATCTCAGCAGAAATCAGAAATAGAGAGGAGGTTATGCCAGTAGAAATGCTGCCAACCTTGCCTGAAGGGGACAAAAATGGGATGAAACGCAAGACGGCAGTCAGACTGCTGGAATTCTATATGATGGGCCAACCCAGCTGTCTGTGAATATTTTTTATCCTTTGAGAAAAGGGAAAAATGAACCTGAAGGCAGTTCAGAGGTCATAGAGCTGCTACTGCTACTGTGGGCCCAGGGGCCACCAGCCCAGGGAACAGAGCTTTCTCCTCCTTCGTTCCAAAGGGTTATCAGGCAGACACTCAGAGCCAAGGAGGCAGGACCACCTTTCAGAGCTGAGGGACTGTGGCTGCCATAACAGTGGATCAGAAGCGTGGAGCATTGAGCCAAAGAGCTTTATTCTTGAGCCTTAATATCTAATGGCATTTGCCTGCTAGGTTTCACACTGGCTTGAGACCCATGATCTGTCTCTTGTTTTCAATTTCTTCTTTTTGGAATGGGAATGTTGACCCTCTACATGTTCCACTATTGTAATTTGAAAGCAGATAACTTGTCTGGTTCACAGGTTCACAGCTAGAGAGGAATTTTGCCTCAGGATGAATCAAACCTGGAGTCTCACCCAAAACTGATTTAGATGAGACTTTGGACTTAGAGTTGATGTCGGAATGAGTTAAGGCTTTTGTGGCTGTTGTGATGAGGTGAATGTAATTTGTGTCAAAGACATGAATTTGCGGGGCAGAAGGCAAAGAATTATGGGCTGACTGTGTACCCCTAAAGTCCTAGCCCCCAGTAACTGAGAATGTGAGTGACTATTTGGAGATGAGTTTTTTAAAGAGGTAACTAAGTAAAAATGAGGCTATATAGGTGGGCCCTAATCCAATATGATTTGTGTTTTTATATCAAAGGAGATTAAGACACAGACATGCACTATGTGAAAACATAGGGAAAATATTGCCATCTACAAGCGAAGCAGAGAGGCCTCAGAAGAAACCAAACCTGCTGACGCCTTGATCTCTGACTTTCAGCCTCCAGAACTGTGAGAAAATAAATGTCTGTTGTTTAGGTCGCCAGTCTGTGGTACTTAGTTATGGCTGTTCTAGCACGCTAATATGATTCCCTTAGAAACTTCCAAGGGACCCATTCTAGTATGGGTCCCTGAGGCTTAAGTTTCACTCGCTTTACGATATATCAATCTCTCCAGGCACCTCATAATTTATCAGTTAATTTGATTCTGACGTGTATCATTCACTAATCATTCTAGTAAGTGCCTTGATGACACTGACAGTTTCCTGCATATTCAGCATCCATCCCAACTCTTGTCTTGCCCCACTTATGTCCCAAGATAGAATGGAATGCAGTAGTTACCTCGCCAATAACTTTTATTAGTTTATTCATCACACCCACATGGGATCTCACCTAGAGTTCTTAAAGGTTCTTTAAAGAGGGCATTTACCATCTTCCTAAGATTAACTTCTGTGTGAAATCATGGTTATTGTTTCAAGTACAGATTCTCACATAATAATTTGTGGAAAGCCAGAGTAATTTTAGTATACTGTAAACACCATGATCTGCTGAAATTACAATATATAAAATGCAAAGTACCAGGTATAAAGTAAATATTTATTAAGAACTAAAAATTAAAAAACTAATTTATACCTAGAAAGCATATAAGCGTCATGAAAAGAGAAGTTCAGGAGTGATTAAATTACTATAAGGAATCATTAACTTCACGTTTGAGGCCAGGGGCTACCCAAATTAAGAAACTTAATACAATTTCCAAGGGTCTTACACCCACTTCACCCCCTTCTTGAAATTGAAATCTGGAAGGTGTTTTTATGTATACAGAATCCTAGTTTCACTTTTTCATATATACAATTCTGGTGAGTGTGTGTACATACAGATTGAATTTAGAAAGATAACTAATGCCCATTTAAATCCTAAAAGGAACTACAAATATCCTAAATCCTGTCCATTGCAATGTATTGCTGGAAATTTTGTCCTTTTTACTGATGGATTCTTAAAATTGGCTTGATTTCTATTTGCTGTTCCTAAAAATTAGTGTTATTTACTTATTTTCCTGGTTAATAATGTAATAGGCTTTACTCTCATAACGCATTAAAAGAAAACATCTAGGACTGGAAAACATTATTATATTTTCATAATGATTTATTCTACTGATTGTTTCCTCGATGTTGTCTTGAGAGTGGAGCTTAGGATATATGAGTCCATACTCAAACTTCTGACTTCTCAAGGTAAGTCCCAGATTGACTTTCTTATAAATGAATAAATTAATTAATTGAATACTACAACTGAGCAAGTCAGTCTGCTTCTTCTGCAACTGAATCTTTGTTTTACCTGTCAGACATACTGAGGAAAATGCTAGACAGGGCTGTAGCGAAAGAATAGTAAAATGCAAGCAGGTCTCACCCAGAAAGAGGAATAAAAAAATAAATAAGTCCTATTTTGTCTGAGATATTACAATGTAAGGAAAATTTATAGCTGAGTAGTATAATGTAAGAAAAAAGTTGGCAAACTGGATTTTAAAAAAAATCATAAAGTAGAATGAAATCAAGATATTTTAGGTAATGGAAAGCAGATTGTTTAAGGAGTGTCTTTGTAAACCCTGTCTCTTTCTCAGTCAGGGGTCAATGTTTCATATGTGAAAAAATATCAAAGTTCATGGGGGTCTTGCAAAACAGTTACAGTACTAAGTTTTGCTTGCTTATTTAGCCAACAACAAATTGCAACTCGTGGTTCCAGCTAATAACCGTAACAAGCAAAAAATCTTGCTTCTGTTTAACCTGCCATGCTAAAGGCTAAAAATGTGTTTTATAAAGGGGCTTGGCCTTGATTATTATCATTAATATAACAGGGAAGATAATAGCCCTGGCTGTTATGGCTCAGCGGATTGAGTGCTGGCCTGCAAACCAAGAGGTCGCCAGTTCAATTCCCAGTCAGGGCACATGCTTCGGGTGTGGGCCAGGTCCTCAGTAGGGGGCATGTGAAAGACAACCACACATTGAGTTGTCTCTGCCTCTCTTTCTCCCTCCCTTCCCCTCTGTCTAAAAATAAAAATAAGTAAAAAATCTTTTTAGAAAAGGGGTAGATAATAAATGTATTTCCTAAGCTGGGTTCCATGATGTGAAATGCTGAAATAATAAATTTTACATCCATAGGGTCATAAGACAAACAAAGTATGTGGGTGTTACAATTGTTCTACCTTAATTGTGGTAGTTGACTAGGATTCCACTGAATAAATATCTTTCCTAACTGTAAAAATAACATACTCATTGTAGAAAATTGGAAAAACAGAGAAATTTAAAACTAATACTTTATATGCAACTGTGTTCTACTTTTTTCCCTCACGCATTGTATATCTTATGCATTTTCCCAACTGCTTTATAATTCTTTGTAAACATCATTTACAGAGTTTCATTTTTATGGTAACTTACAATAATGAGCTAAATAAAAGGTGGTACTTAGAAATATATTAGACATACTTAAAATTAAATATACTATGTCAAGAAAGAATATATGTAACCAGAAACTATTATTTGTTGTTGGACAATACTACATTTTTATGATTTTACTTATAACTGGAATCTAGGGAACAAAATAAACTGACGAGCAAAACAGAATCAGAGGCATAGAAACAAGGAACAGACTGACAGCTGTAAGAGTGGAGGGGGGAGGTTGGAAGCAGTGAAAGAAGATGAAGGGACTAGGAAAAGAACATACGTGCATCACCCATGGACATGGACAATGGTGTGGGGATTGTCTGTGGGAAGGGGGACTGGTGGAAGAGGAGCAAAGTGGGAAAATTGGGACTGTAATAGCAGAAACAATAGAAACATTTTAAAACGTTACATTTTTAAACAATTGTCTTTTCTAGTGCTGTTCATTTTACTTGAATACTCATTTATGGAAACGAATAACTGTGTCTGTGAGTAAACGTGTCTAAAGCATATAACAAAAGCATGTCATTACTACTTCCTCAGAAATATTTTAGCTGTGGTGGAAGTCAGAGTAGAGTTTTAATTCGGGCTTCCCTCAATTGATAATTATAGCTTCTAGTTAAATTGATGTAAACATACAATAATTCAAATACTCAGCCACATGACTTTTTAGCACCTTAAATTATGTCTCCCCTAATTAAGGAACCCATTAAGCTAAAGTTTCAGGTAACAAATATTCTCAGCATTTCACTGAACTTAGGTCATTGCTTGGTTTTATTTTAGGCCGTGTCTATTCTGAGATTTTCCAGACCATTTTTTTCAAATGCTATCGGAAAGGCTGTAACAAACTCGTGAACTGTCTGTCCATGAACTTGTCCAAAGTCTTTACCAATAATTAAGAAAAATACTTTACTTTGCTCTCGATGTGGTTTCTTTAGAACAGAAAACAGCCAGAACCTTGAGATTATTTTTAACAAAACCATTTCTAAAGGGAGAGAAAGAACAGGTGGCTTAAAGAGAGAAACAATTTAACTTATGAAAGTGACTAAATCTTTCTAAATCCATAAATAGTCTCCAGTCCTCCAGTTGTTCAATACTTAAAATTTAAATGCTTTTGGCTCTAAAAATATTACACCTAATAATTTTGAAGTATGCTTTCAGTAATGCATTTTTTTATTTTAAAATGTCTTAACACTGAGAATGTCATCGTGAATTATGAAACTTTTCTATATTTAATTTTATTTGGTGCCATGGGCGATGAAGAAAAAATTTTAGTGAAATAGGACTAATAATAACTTCACTTTAACCTTAATTATTTTATTTTTCTTTATTTTTTCTTTTATTAGCTAATCATAATTGGGTGCTCTTTAAATCAAGACACCAATGACACTTTGTTTCCAATTAACAGTAAAAACCTTTTTTGATCTTTTGACTTCTTTATGAGATGAATTTATATTTTCCAGACTAACATGCATGACAACATAATTCTCTATACTCATTAATTTTCAACTTTGCTGCTTTAATGAGAAAAACCAGAATATAGTGTAGCCTGCTTATCTAAGGCATTAGTAACTTTTGCTAATATAAAGAGGCCAAAAATGCTTTTGACTACTAGCCAACATTAATTGAGCAGTTGCTACATGCCAGACAGTTCTTTGTGCCAAATATGTATTAACTCATTTAATAGTCAAAATAGCCTTATGAGGTAGGAACTATTGAATAGTGAACACAAATAAATATGCCTAATCTACTTTTAGGTTTAGTCTTTTATTTATTCCATGGCTCTATGTAACCATTAAAGTGAAACTCTGAGATGTTTAAAACAAATATTTAATGATGTGGAAAAGTGCATATGATTTAACACTTAACCCTCTATACCATGTTATAATAGCTGTTTTTATATAGGTACATATGCTTATGTACATAGAGAGAGACGAAGTTTGCCAAATATTCACAGTGTTCCTTCAAGATAGTGAAATTTCAGGTGATTTTCATTTTCTTCTTTATACACTCTGTGTCATTTGAACCCAAGCAGAACCGGCAACTTAGCCTGGCAATAAAATATGAACAAAAATCACATGAAGGATGTGGAGTGGACTGATAGAACAATGTGTTCTGTGTTAGCTGTTAATGCTCCAAAGCAGAAGGACCAGGCTAGAAGAATTGTTGATCCCATTTCAGATGATATTCTGGGGATCTGGGAGCTATATTTAGTTCAGAGTAAAATGTGCAGGAGACAACCCAAGCATTTTCCTTTGTTGTAATGAGCCAAATGATCATATGTGTAACCCTTACTGATCCATTTCTACTCTTTTAAAATTAGATTAGGTATGTAATGCTAAGGATCCAAAAATAGAATCCAACGGCACTTTTCAACGTTGTCCTATGTGAATCCAAAGAGGCCCATTCAATTCTGATCCGTATTGAAAAGGAAGAATTTGAATGAAGTGTGAAAGAGTTATTATATCTTTGTGAGAATGTGTGTATTCACTAGAAATATTAATTTGAAAATGGAATCTTATGTAGTAAAGGCAACATATTTAAGTTGATACAGAAAGCGGCCTAAGCCAGTGTTTCTCAAAGTGTGATCCCCTAGATCCTGTGTATCAGAACCATCCATGGTACTTGTTTAAAATGCAGCCTTCTGCATTCCTCTCACAAGCTAACAATCAAAATCTTGGACAGCGGGGATCGTGTTATGTGAATATGCAACATGCTTCCTAAATGATATTAAAGCACAATAAAGTTGGATCATCACTGTCCTAGAGGTGAGATTCAGTCTCTGACAATGCGGTACTGTTTATAGTCACAGTAAAAAAGCACAGCGGACCGCGCATTTGTGCTGCAAAACTCCAGTTAAGGCCTCGATGGTCCCTGAAGAACACGGTGCTGAAGATGCCTCCCACTATGCCCCTTGTGGTAACCTAGATGAGTGCACCTCAAATCTGGTTGATTCTCAGAATTTCCTGGGAAGATTTGAAAAGCAAAAATTCTCAGGCACTGTACCATAACCACTGAATTGGACTCCCTGGGGACAGGGGCCTGGGAATCTAATTTTTTACACTTTCCAGGAAATTTTGATGATCAGCCCTGTTATGAAACCACTGGCGTAGACTACATGGCAGGCCAAGGGTTTCATTCTGAACTAGCTTTCCTCTCTACCTAGAAGCTCATCTTTCTATGCCCTGAGTCTGCCATAGAATAAAACTGGGTGGTTTTTATTTTGTTTTTTAGGGAATTGATTAAAATGCAGGTCACTATGGCATCTTGTAGAAACTTGATCACGGCTGCAGCAATGTATCATTAGCTCCAGTGACACTGATTTCTGCTAAGTGCATTGAACAAATAAACTGTGGCACGTTGGTTTGATTAAACTTTAGCAGCCAATATGAGTGAGCTGCTGGAAGCAGCTTATATGTGCATAAGACTAAAGAATTAAACATTTAACACTATTTTTTGATTAAATTTATTTCCTACCTAATTGAGAAGTGGGATTGAGGCTCATGAACCTTAATTATAATGAAGAGTTCCATGATAGTTTCTGTTGTTAAATGAAATGATATGAAAAATGGCAGTTCCTTCAAATTAGGGAAAGACAAAAACAGTTACACAAGAAACCTTTTAATAAATATACCTAACCTCTGTTGGGTTCCTTAGGTTTTCCAAATTTTTTCACAGGCATTTTAAAATTTTTTTGACCCTCAGAGGAATTGTGTGAGATAGGCATATATATTAGCTTTTCCCATTCTTAAAAATTTATATATTTTTAAAGATTTTATTTATTTATTTTTGGAGAAAGGGGAAGGGAGGGAAAAAGAGAGGGAGAGAAACATCAACGTGTGGTTGCCTCTTGCATGCCCCCAGCCAAGGACCTGGCCTGCAACCCGTGCATATGCCCTGACTGAGAATCGAACCAGTGATCCTTTGCTTTGCAGGCCGGCACTCAGTTCACTGAGCCACACCAGCCAGAGCTAGCTTTCCCATTTTTTCAGATGTGTGAGTTAAGGTCTAGATATTAAATAATGTGTGTGTAAGGTTCTATAGAGCTAGCACAAACATAAAACTTAGCCTAGCTCTGGCTGGTGTGACTTAAGTGAATTGAGTGCCGGCCTACAAACCAAAAGGTCACTCGTTCAATTCCCGGTCAGGGCACATGCCTGGGTTGCAGGTCAGGTCCCCAGTTGGGCGAGTACAAGAGGCAACCAATTGATGTTTCTCTCCCTCCCTTCCTCTTTCTCTACCAATACATATAAAAAATAAAAACACATGGATTTCCACTGCTTCAGAAACTTTCTCCTAGAATGTTTACTGATTTTTTTTTTCAGGAAACTATCTTTAAGAAACAGCATAGGGTAGTGGTTAAGAACTCAAGTTGTGTAGAACCACACAGCCTCAGTTCAAGTCTCAGCTCTGCCCTTACTGGCCTGTCTTTGGGTTACTTACTTAACTTTTCTTAACTTTAACTTACTTTAACTTTTCCGTACTTTAGTTTCTCTGTATTTAAAATAGGGTTAATAATAGTACCTACATCATAGTCCTGTTGTAAAAATTAATGTTAATCGTAAAGGGGTCATAAAAATTCTAGGCATATAGTTAACACACTTTGGGTGCTTGATCAATAAATAAATATAATAAAAATAAATAAATATAAATATAAATAAATAAATGAATAAATAAAACCTAGCCTAGTAACTAAGTCTCCTACCTCTTAGTGTTCTTCCTTCCACTTCATGCCTCCCTTAATAAAGCCCATTCAAGATGGCAAAAAACTGGACAGACTTTTTTCCTCTTTTAAGGATAAGAAAAAGTAAAGGAAAAAATATTTTTGGTGAAGTTATTTTCTGAATTCCACCCTCACTGGATGCTTCCTTTTTAGAGCAACTCATTTTCAGAAGAGTTTGTTTAGTTCAACCCTCTTGCAGATAAGTCAGTCACCTAAGCTACAAATCAAAGTGCACAGCAGGTCCACACTGGTGCATGCATACTATGAAAAGGAGACAATAATCTTTATTGATAATAGAGTTTTAGACCCTGATACATTACTTGATAAAAACATAAAACATAAAAAACGAAGAATGCCATGTAAAACTGCTCCAGATATTCTCATTAATGGGCAGCTAACAAAAAAGAAACCAAACTGTCATCATTGTGTTGAGCAGATGATGACAAGGAGAAATAATATCAGCAGTCAGAGTGGAAACTGTAAGGATAAAAGAGGATTGTAAAAATGTTATTAAATAAGAAATTGAAAAGTTAGGTCATACTGGTCTCATCAAGATATTATTAGCTTACTGATAAAAATAAAACACCAAAGAAATGGGGGCATTTTGAAAAAGAACACGTGTCAGAATGGTGTTGTAGAAATGAAGGTAATTCTTTTTACTTTGGAAGATAACCCTTTAGACTCTGCTGCTTTGTGATGGCTTTCGGTGACACCAAATACTCAAATACAGATCAACCCTTCCAGCCCAGCGGGAAACCTCTCGGTAGCTTATGAAACAGCACATTGGTAGGAATTAGAGAAATTCGTTCAAATCGAGGACTTATACTGGACCTTATAAAAAATCATTGCAGTTGCTGAAGAAAAAGCACTTTATCTCATTCTGTAACTGTCACCTCTTAGCTCGTGACTGTTCAGTAGAGGTTTCAAAACAGAAGAGCCAGATCTTGACAAAAAAGTTTTAAGTGTTTTTTTTTAACCTTATCAGCAAACATTTTCTTGATCAAAGCTGACTTTATCCAAACCAGATTTTTGCACAGTATTTATGTGTGCCTAGAGGGTAATAAGCACTATAAACCCAATGAATAAAATAAAATATATTTGACCATATTCTCTCCTGTGCCTTAGTCTTCCCTGGGAAATGAGTGAGGTGGTTAAGGAGGTGTGTTAATGTTTTTAGGCTACTTATTGCATAACTGCTAGAAGGGGTTAGTGCCTTAGTGGGCTCCCTAAGCCCCTAACTTACTCCTAAGGAGAGACTTACTGGGAATATTAACCTTCAAATTACATAAAAAGCTTGATCGAGTGCTAAAGGTACAAGGGAAGCATTAGTCTAGATATGAAAGGGAGACAGTCAGCATGACATAACTTTTAGCCTATCTGGCAAAAAATAATGCTCCAGAAACTGCAGTGGGCCATGTTTCCCAAGGAAGAAATAGGAGCTCAGCTACCTGGAATAAGTGAGTGTTCTTATTTTCTCACACAAGTAAGAATTATTTAATAGCCCAGTAAGGATGGTTCTCCATTGCTCTGTCCTATGATTATATAAGAAAAAGATCAAATATAACAAGGATACCAAATACTATTGATCTGGGAATATATATCTTTAATTATATATATAATTAAAGAATAAGAACTCTTTGGTGGGATATATATCATAACCATACTCAATCCATCATTCCAGGCCAGTATTTGATATTCTTGTTATATTAGATTTTTCTCATATATATTCTTTTATTTTTAAAGCATTGTCATCTAAGTGTTTTAAAAATGGAAGTGTTATGCCTGTCAAGTGAATTTTGTTGTTGTTCTTTTGTTAGTTTTTTATTGAAATAGCAACATTTTTCCCATTTAAAAAAAAAGACAAGGAAAAAGAGAAATAACTCCCCAAATCCTGCCACCTAGAAACAACCAGCATTAACATTTAGTTGTCCTTCCATTCGCTTATCAGTATAGCTAAAAATATTTTACTTTAAAAGTGCAAATTTTTCGACTGAGTGATTGACCCAATCATTTACTTTTACCTCAGTACATCAGATGATTTTACACGTTATCCCTCCCTCACATACAAAAGCATATACTCTTTTATATATATGAAGACTTGTTTATATAAGTGTTTAAGTGAATATTAAAGTATATTTATCATCCTGTTATTTTAAACCTTTAATGTTTGTTTAATCTGGTATTCACAGATTTTTAAAATTATATTAACAGATGGATGATGTCCGAGGCAGACTCATGTTACCTGAAATATAATAGTGCTCATAATAACGTCTTTCACAAGAGTCAGAATTCAGTGTGTACTCTGGATTAACCTTTGAATTAGAATTTTACCATATATGTTTAAATAATTGAGTCTTTTGATTGAAAAAGAAGGAAGGAAGGGAGGGAGGGAGGAAGCGAAAGAGGGAGGAAAAGAAATACATAAGCAGTCTTTTTTTTTTTTACCTGCAATGTGAAGAAATCCTTATTATTTAGAATTTTTAATAATAATATCCATGGCAAAATGTAACCTGTATGACTTACTACCTATAAAGATTGTGAGACCTGCCTTGACCAGTGTGGCTCAGTTGGTTGAAGTGTCCACCTGTAAACAGAAATGTTGCAGGCTTGACTCCGGTTCGAGGTACAAGCCTGGGTTGCTGGTGTGATCCCTGATCAGGGCACATGCTGGAGGCAACCAATGGATGTTTCTCTCTCACACTGATGCTTCTCTCCCTCTCTCTCTCCCTCTCTCCCTCTCTCTCTCCCTCTCTCTCTCCCTCTCTCTCTCCCTCCCTTCCCCACTCTCTAAAATCAGTAAACATGTCTTCCAGTGAGAATAACAAAAGAAAGACTGTGAGAACTAGGCATAACACATCAAAGCAATAAGATATCTGACTAAAATTTGAAAAAAAAACTCTTTAGTGGAAATGACAGCATTTTTAATTATAAGTAGAAAAATAACTAAGGCATTGGTGCTCAATAGAAAAAATACAGTTAAAAGATTTGTGTTCGATAAAGAGAATTTTGAGTATGCACTGATATGCATGCATTAATATTTTTTATTTACTACATAAAAAAATTCTATAGAACCTATTCCTCCACTGAGGCATAAAGAAATTATATAGGTAAGTAAGTAACTTTTAAATGGATCAATGAAAGAGTAAGCCATTTAGCATTTTACAATTCTCTTTATTCATTCATGCCGTTTCCCATGTGAATATTCCCCAAACCTCAGAACCAGAATCTATAAAATTACAACCTACAGTAACGTGCACTTTCCAGGAAAGTGCTATGTGCTAGCACTTTGTGTATCTAGATGTGCTTATCTTTGAGATTTTGGAATATCTAAAATGCATTATGCTTATAAAGTGTCCTGTCTGAGATACCCGCATTGAAAACATTGTTTTATGACAATACTTGAACTGCACTCTGCTTTCTTCAGTTACACGCCACACTCTTCTGTGTAATATTTTGCAGGGCTTTTACTGGCAAAGAATTTCTCACTGCTTTCATATTTCAGATGTTGGTTTACAAGAAATTCATACACTTTTGGAAAGTTCTGGGAAACAGTAGTACACATTTGTTCACATCTTTTTAAAATTAAATGTGTGAATGGTATAGAAGAAGTTAATCGTGTTGCATATAAAACACTGTTCCAAGTTGCAGTGTCTTTCAGGGGTATGAGAATGCTAATAAAAACATTAATAAAGTCAAAATGCCAGGTGAACTCTCAGGGCTCTAATAGATCCTTTGCAGAGCAGGGCAAATGGAAACAGATAACATTGGATACATCAATAGTCAAAATTTCTAACACTATTTCACTACGTGCCAGTAGCACAAAATAAGAGATCCATAGAAATTCCTGGTAGAGATAAAAATCAGTGACACAGAACAGGGGAGTGGGAAAAGATCTGAAGAGGTTGGCATGCCTAGCCTCTGGGTCTTAAAATAAACTGTATTCATCTGAGATAGGACTTTTGCACTATCATCCTTATCAGAAGCATTAACACTGCATTCATTTGGAAATCCCTAATTCCAAACTTCTGATGATCAAAATAGATATGGAACTGAAGTTTGCCCTTACAATAACTGTGAACAAAGGTTTTCTACGTAATTAAGGGTCTCAATCAGATTGCAGAAGAAGTGTTTGGCTTTAGAAGCAAGCACACTTTTCAAGCCCTCATTTAGAAAATCACTTTAATTGTTATTTCCCTTTTAAATGCATTATGGAAAACATGGGGGAAAATACAAAAGTAGAAAGAGAAAAATAAAAATAAAATTTCTCATAATCCTACAACTCAGAGATACCCGCAACTAATACTTTAAACTGCTGGGATTGATAAACTTTTTCTGTAATAGGACAGATAATAAATATTTTAGTCTTTGTGAGCCACAGAAGTTCTCTATCTTACACAGTTTTGGTTTTGTTTTGCTTTGAACAGTGCTTTTAAAATGTAAAAAGCATTCATAGCTCAAAGGTCATACAAAAACAGTCCCTGGACTGGACTTGGTCCATGGACTGCAGTTTTGCCAACCCTTTTTTAGTGGATATCCCCAACCATTGTTTTTCTTTTAAAGATTATTATTTTCTATATAACATATCTTAAATAGTCAAAAATAAGAGTTGTCCCTTGGTATCCACAGGGGATTGGTTCCAGGACCACCTCGGATACCAAAATCTGCAGATGCTCAAGTCACTTGTATACCATGGCATAGTATTATTTGCATATAACCTATACTCATCCTCCTGTGTACTTTAAATCACCTCTAGATTACTTATAATACTTGTAAACACTATGCAAGTAGTTGTTAAACTGTACCGTTTAGGAAATAATGACAAGAAAAAAGGTCTGTACATATTCATTACGGACACAACTATCACAGGCCGAAATGCACAGCGTACCTCAACAATGACATAGCGTTTGTATCGAGTATTTTCGCTCCACAGTAGGCCGACTCTGTAGGTGTGGAACCTGCAGACACAGAGGGCTGGCTGCACTTACAGTATTAATATTTGTACATGACCAATTTTCAGCATCGAACTTTGCCATATTTTATTTTAACTTCTAGTGCAAAAAGAACTGAATAGTACAAATGCATCTGAAGTCTAACTGCCTTCCCAAGGAGCCAACTTCTAGAGGTTTCATTGTCCTGAAATTATGAATATATCGTTCCTGCACATGATTTTTAGGCTTTTACTACTAATATGAATACCCACAATGATATTGTTTTGTGTTATTTTTAAAGTTACATAAAATAATTGTATTATATGTACCTCGTCTTTTTCATTCAACATTGTTTTTAAGATGTCTTTTAAGTGTTCTCCCCCTATTTCAGTCCCCATTGATAATGCTATGTGCATATGTACAGGGTGGGGCAAAAGTAGGTTTACAGTTGGGAGTGCTTGAAACAGTTTATTCTTATATGATTTATTAATTATTGTATTATTTTCCAGAGGAACAATTATAAACATACTTTTGCCCCACCCTGTATAAATTGTTATAAGTCATTCTAACCTATTTTAGAGAGCTTGTATTTGGCAATGCTCTTAACGATTAGTTAACTACATGCATTAACCTTACATCTTATATATCATAGTTTAGAGCTGAGGGGCTCCAAGATTAGTCCCTAATATTACAAATGAATTAACAGGCCCAGCAAGAGTAACTGGCATGTCTAAGACCACACAGCAAGTTACTATCATATCCAGAACTAGAACCTAGTTTTGATGCTAGCCCCTTCTTAAAACCGATGAAGCTGTTACAACCCATGCACTCCCAAGGCATACTAATCTTGCATCATAATCAGGGCACAAAAAAATAACAAAGAGAGTCTCTGGCCTTGCTGGCACACGTAGAATTGCTGGGATGCTCGCTCCCTTCAGCCGAGTCCAATTCGGTGAGTCCCCAAGGAATATCTCACAGGAATGTGAACATGGTGCGTTGCTTGATCACCACATGGTGCCAACCACATTCCCTTCAGATGCCTTCTAGATCATGGCCCTCTAGAGGATAAATTTCTTAGATATATTCTGCCATTGTCTTCCTCTGGCTGCTGTAATGGATAGCTCTCACTTGCCATTGCAAGTGCTCAAATGGCAGGTGTCCTCTTTGGCTTCTTCCCGCACGCACTCTGTGTGCTGGTTTGGTTTGTTGTGCAGGGAGCTGTGCGCGTGTTGTATTCTAAAGGCGACCACAAATGGAGAACATGTCCGTCACATTGCTGCTTCTATCTAAGCTCTACGGAGGTTTAATAAAGTAGATTTAGGACTCTGGCAGAAGAGCATGAGGACTGGACAATGGGATAATGAAAGTTATTACCGAGCTGTATTAAGAGTGTCGGCTCACTTGGCTCCCAGACAGCCAGATAAACTGACACGGACTTACAGTGCAGGAAAGAAGGGTTTATTGTAAAGGGCTATATCATGGAGAGCCGGCGACTTTTGCTGGAAAAACCCGAACTACTGGTCCGCTCATTGGTTGTTGGTTTTAAAGGGTGAGATTGGGGGTAGGGGTCTTTAATGTGTGATCAGCTAGGATTGCTAGGAGCTGGATTTACAAATAGAAAGTTTAGGAGTTTTGGCCATCAACCCTCTGGTGATCAGGTAGGGTCAGCAGTTTTCTATCTCACGAGGGTTCAGGTTCCTGTATGAACAGCTCAAGGTATACATCAGTATGGTGTCCGTGATTCCAGAGGGGAAATGTTGGCTTAGGTGAAAGTAAGGAAAAAGGATTCTGGTCTGGCTTCTTACAAGTGAGAATGCGGGGGCAGGGTGGGGGATGGGGGTGGGGGGAGGGGATTCCCAAGAATGGATTCTGGCTCAGTTTTAAAGTGACAGAATCACTCTACCCATATTATTTGCCACAATTTTCTCCTTGCTAATGATGAGACCCATCCCTACTCCCAATCCAGGATGCTCCATGACTCTGCATGAAAATAGTTTTCTCACCAATCTATTCCTCCAGCCCTTCAGACATACCCGGATAGCATCATTCCTAGGATGATAGGTCTATTTCTCAAATTAAGATTTCCTGGTACATTACATTAAAAATTCTGTAGAAGAACATTTTTAAAAATGTAGCCCAACCTTTCTTACATCTTTCTTATTCTGGTATTAAAGATTTATAAGAGTACATTTTCATCCTCTAATCCAAGCACTACATTCTTTTCTTCCCCCTCTGGCTTTATTGAGATAAAGTTTACATATAACATTGTGTCACTTTAAGGTATACAATGTCATGATTTAAGATCTCTCTCTCTCTCTCCATATCAATATCTATATCAAAATGTTTCCCACAATAAGGTTAGTTACACATCTTTTACCTCATGTAATTTCCATTTTGTTGGGGTGGTATTGAAAACATTAAAGCTTTACCTCATAGCAACTTTCAGGTATGCCATAGGGTGTTATTAACAAGAGTCACCATGTGTACATTACCTCCTCAGAACTTATTCATCTTATACCTGGAAATTTGTAAACTTTGATCAGCACCTCCCAGTTTTCCCCACCCCTCAGCCCTTGGCTATCACCATTTTACTCTCTATTTCTATGGCTTCAATGTTTTTAGATTGCACATGTAAATAAGATCATACAGTATTTCTCTTTCTCTGCCTGACTTATTTCACTTAGAATAACACCCTCAAGGTCCATCCATGTTGTCACAAATGGCAGGATTTCCTTCATTTTATGACTGAATAATATTCAATCACACACATACACACACACACACACAGGGTGGTGCAAAAGTAGGTTTACAGTTGTGAGTATGCAGAACAGTCTATTCTTGTATTATTATTTAATTATTGTATTATTTTCCATATGAACAACTGTAAAGATACTTTTGCCCCACTCTGCATATATGTACGTATATTTTATATATCACATTTTCTTTATCTACTCATCTGTCCATGAACACTTACGTTGTCTCCATGCCTTGGTTATTATGAATAATGCTGCAGTAAACATGGTAATGGAGCTATCTCTTCAAGATAGTGATTTTATTTTCTTCAGATAAATACCCAGAAGTGGAATTGCAGATCACATGGTAGGCCTATTTTTAATTTTTTGAGGAACCTCCATATGGTTTTCCACAGCAGCTGTACCCATTTACATCGCCACCACCACCACCAACATTCTTTTTTTTTCTGAAGATTTTATTTATTTTTGGAGAGAGAGAGGAGAGGAAGAAAAACATCAATGTGAGAGAGAAACATCAATCAGTTGCCTCTCCTACACGCCCCAACCTGGGACTGAACCTGCAGCTCAGGCATGTGCCCTGATTGGGAATCGAACCAGTGACCTTTTAGCTTTGCAGAACGACACCCAACCAACTGAGCCACACCAGTCAGGGCCAACAGCAACATTCTTGATCCATAGGAAATGTCATGTGAGATTTCAATATTTAACTGCTGAATGAAAATTTAACTGTTTCAAAAAAAATTTAATTGTTTTATGTTAAATTTTTTCCCTTTTCTTAATAACAAGTCAAGGTTGATGTAGTAAGCGTAATAATGGCCCCCCCCCCAAAGATGTCCGTGTCCTAATACTTGGAACCTGCATATATGCTACCCTACATAGCACAAGATACTCCAGAGACCTGATTCAGGGTAAGAACCTTAGAGGACATAATCCTGGATTATCTGGGTGGGCACAATATAACCACAAGGGTCCTTAGTGATGCTGCTTACTTTTAAAATAGGAAAAGGAGCCATGAGCCAAAGAATGCAGGCAGCCTCTAGAAGTTGGAAAAGGCAAGGGAATGAATGCTTGCCTCAGGTGTCCAGAAAGGAATGCAACGTGTTCTGATATCTTGCATTTATCCCAGTGAAGCCTGTTTTGGACTTATGATCCACAGAACTGTAAGAAAACCAATTTATATTGTTTAACTCATTAAACAAACTGTCACGCCATTTGTTATAGCAACAGTACTGAAGAACCAATTCAGGTTACATTTACAGGCTCCTTATTTATAACCTGCTTTGCTCCTAAAAGGCTAAGGTAGCATAGAAGGATGCAAACCATAGAATAAGACAGTATGAATTAAATGTAGGCAGTTCCTTGCAGGGTAGCTCAGTTAGTTAGAGCATTATCCCAGTAGGTAAAGGTTGCAGGTTTGACACCAAGGTTGTGTGTGCAATCCCCAGTCAAGGCACATACAGGAATCAAACAATGAATGCATAAATAAATGGAAGAACAAATCAATGTTTCGTTCTCTCTCTTTCTCTCTCTCTCTCTGTCCTCTCCTCTCTCTCCAAAATCAATTTTTAAAAAAATTTAATGTAGGCAGAAAAGAGGAAAAAAGCAAATCAAGGATACCAACATAAAATGAGACCTAAGAATGAGGTTAATACAGATATGCATACCATAAATACATATATTACAGGTAAGCTCTGGTTTTCTAGGAGCCAAGGCAAAGAGGGAAATCTGATCAGTTCCATAATTTATTCTATCATAGTGTTCATTTTATAACAATAGACAATTTGTTCAGAAGTTCAATTTTACTTGAGACTTGGATGAGATGAGACGTACTGAGAGAGTTTATAATATATTATGCAATGATAATATCCCCACCCAAATCCATATGATAGACACAAGTCTAACTCTGCTAAATTATACCATCAGCGCTATATTTTAATGAATATAATTTGGCTTACAATTTTCCCAAATCACTGTAACAATGATCTAAGTTAGAAATCTTCGCAAGCTTTCTGTCTAATACTTGAATTATTTGGAACTCTCGTTCCTAAAATCAAGGAATTTTAGGGCTTACTGAACTTAAATATCATCTAGTTTGACTCAGCACTTCTACAGAAGAGGGAAGGGAAATTCAGAGTGACACATCTAAAATCACACGACACAGTTAGGAATAGAATGCAGGTGTTTCCAGATTTGTTGGTTCCTTCCAAATCCCTCTGTAAACCTCTTTAAAAGATGGATACAGGTTGTCTTATTTTTTAAGAGAAGGCATAACTTCCTTATTTTGACGTATTCTTCATCGTGATTCTGAAGAGTACATTTCCTTCCTCTATATAAGTACTGAATTCTTTTTTTTTTATTTTTAAAAAGATTTTATTTATTTACTTTTAGAGAGAAGGGAAGGGAGGGAGAAAGAGAGGGAGAGAAATATCTATGTGCGGTTGCCTCTCCCGCACCCCCCGCCGGGGACCTGGCCCGCAACCCAGGCATGGGTCCTGACAGGCAATTGCACCGGCAACCCTTTGCTTCGCAGTGCGGTGCTCAATCCATTGAGCCATGCCAACCAGGGCTGAATTCTTGATACAAAGGTAACTCACAAATATGACCTGTGGCTCTTTCAAAACTGGCAGAGTTAACTGGAATATGAATTCTGTTCTCTTAGTAAACTTAGGTTCCTCCCATAGCTAGATTCCTTTCTTCTTTACAGAACAGAATTTCTTTCTCCCTGTATGCTTTTAAAAGTAGAAAATTCAGTCTAGTACAGGTAGAAGAGTCTATTAGTAGAGGGTAAAAAAAAAAAGAAAGATGGGTCAACACTAAAGAAATGTCAGCTACTTACAATTCATTGAGAAAAAAATGCCTTTTAGGTTAAAGGAATCACAGTGTGGCTTTATTTAGTCATACACTCTGTCTCAAATTTTCCTGATAAAATAAGGACAATAACAGATTGGCTTCAACCAGAATTAAGAAGGATCTTTTGATCTTATCTCATGCATTATCTCCCATCTGGATACACAGATCCTTTTAAAGACAACAAGAGCTTGAAACATGGTTGAGAGAAATGAGTGACAGAGCAACAAAAATGTTTAAAAGGTTGCTATTAATTTATATTACCGGATGTCAGCCTTTGTTTTGATTATGGTATTTGGTGGATGAAAATTCATTGCTTGTATTGAATATTTGAATTCTCGTTGTACATGGTCTATTTCAATACTGTAAACCACTGAGATCTATACACGCTGGAAATTGATAAATGAAAGTTAGGCATGTTATTATATTTAAAAATATGGGGCTACATTTTCATACTTGAGTTTGTATTCTCTCTAACTAAACCTGTATGTTCCATTGTTTAACATTCTAGGATTAGATATATTGCATCAGCCATGCAGATGGAGAAAGCACTAGACTTTACAATGAAATTTTAAAAGAAAAAGTAGTTATCAAAGAGCCATAAGGATGAATGTACACAGAAGCGGCAGAACATGCCAGATCAGAATTGACAGATTGCTGAGAATAAAACTGAGCAATAGCAATAAGACAGTATTCTTTTCCAATAGTTTTATCAAGTCATATTTGTACTTATAGACTCTGACATGTTTTACATATATACTTAATCAATTTCCAAGCATATGTCAGATGCCTAAGAATGTAGAAACTAGAATGCTGTTTAGGGTGAGGTAACTGCCACAAAACAGGTGAAATAAACCCTTGGTCGAGTAGGACATTTGCCAGAGTTTACCGGGTACCACAGGCACAGTGTCTTCTTCAGGACAAAACGGGGAGGAACAATGTTGATTCTCTCTGGTCACCTTCCCAGGGTCCAAACAATTAGCCTTCTGGGAATATTCTGCCTTGTTTCTCACCAGGTGATCAAGACCCTACTGGATACCTGAAACTTCAGATAGTATCGAACCCTATCTATACTATGTTTTTTCCTATACATACAGACCTTTTCCTTAAAGCAAGCACTTTATGGCTTCTCTGTGGCATATCCTAATTGCCAGCATCACTACTCTTGTGCTCTGGGGCCATTAGTAAGTAAAATAAGGGTGACCTGAACGCTGGCTCTGTGATACCACAACAATCGATCTGATAATTGAGAGGGCTGACAAATGGACGAATAGCATATGCAACTCGGATAAACTGGACAAAAGGATGATTTGCGTCCTGGCTGGACTGAGCAGATCAGCTGGAGATTTCATCACGCTACTCAGAACAGTGCACAATTTAAAACTGATGAATTATTTCTGGAGTTTTCAATTTAATATTTTCAGACTGTGGTTGACCACAGGTAACTGAAACTGGAAAGTGAAACCGCGGATGGGGTGGGGGTGGGGTGACTGTATAGCTTTGATTAGATTCCTCAAGGAATGTGTTACCCCAAAACTTAATCATCATTAAGTGAGTGTCCGTATACATCTAGTGACTTGTACTCAACTTTGGAGATACGAAGGCACAGAGTAATGATGATTATAATATTTTTAATGCCTTACACAGAATCATACATTGCATATCTTACAAACTACATTCATATAAGGTTCTACTTTTGAAGGGTTTATATTTCAGCTGGGACAAGAAACAAGCATTTCGATTGTTTCAAATATGTATTAAGTTTCTATTTGTCAGGCTCTGTCCTAAGCACTTGAGAAACACCAGTCAGTGCAACAAAAATCTGTGCCCTAGAATATCATTTTTACATTCTGCATTTAACAACTGTGAAGCATTAGTAAAGTTCAAAAGCAATATATGCCATTATACAAAGTGAGTAGCAAAATGCTTACAGGGTGCATAGTAAAGAACTTCCATTTAAAGCACCACTCTTAAAAAGAACACTGTGGTATATATCAAAAATACCTTACCTTGCACCCCGCTTCCAATTTTCAGATAATGTTAAGAAATGAAGTTTGAAGCTTGCCTGGTCCTAAATCCTAGACTAGCCTCATTAGAATATGTTCATTATGGATCTTCTCATTCAGGTTGATTGTAGAAACATCTGACCTATTTCTTTTTTTTTAATGTTATTTCACTGTATTTTTTCCACTACCATTTAGTTCCCATATATTCCTCCCCCCTCAATCACCACGCTGTTGACCATGAGTTCTTTCTCATTTTTGTT
Source organism: Mormoops blainvillei (assembly GCA_004026545.1). Taxonomy (NCBI): domain Eukaryota; kingdom Metazoa; phylum Chordata; class Mammalia; order Chiroptera; family Mormoopidae; genus Mormoops; species Mormoops blainvillei. The sequence continues at coordinate 27,030 of PVJD01010064.1, forward strand.
CAATCCCTCCACCCCCTAACCTTCCCCACCCAACAGCTGTCATCCTGCTCTCTATTCAAGACAAAAGCCTAGAGGTGAACGTGATGATTTATTTTTTTTCTTGCCTCTTTCCTAGAATAATACATTATTTCATAGTGATACAATCCTAGACCATGTATATTACAGTCTATTTCTTCCTGTTTGGGTTTTATGCCCTGCTGGCGCTGTACCTAGTACAAGTGGTAAACAAAGCAGTATCATTTTTTTCTCTCTAATTAATCAGAAGGTAGCAATTTATTTTTAGGAGCATAGAAAATAGGATGTATACATTTATTTAAGTTGTGAATAATACCAAGAAAAAAGCATTAGCTGACAAAGCCTAGGAAAATTGGATGGTGATATACATTAAAGTATGCAAATGAAAGAAATTTTGGTTACTCGTATTTTGCCCTGTATAATGCGCACCCACATTTTTGGTCCAAACTTTCGGGGGGAAAATCTTTCATTTTAATTTTTTAATTCAATTTTAAATTTATTTATATTTAGATACTTGTCTTTTTGTATTATAAAGGAATTTTAGCATTTATTTTTGAACACATTATGGTACAAGAAATTTTATATAACAAATAATTACAAAACACAAGAACAGATACAAGGTGCAAGAAATTTTATGTACTGGTAACAAATTAGTACTACCCATGTGTAATGTTCATCCTTATTTTTCCCTCAAAAGTTTGAGCAAAAAGGACACATTATACATGGCAAAATACGGCAAATATATTATTCAATATGTAGTTTCTGTGTTCTTAAAAGAAATTCATGCCTGTGAAGGAAATGCTGATACGGTAAAATATTGTGATAATATTTAATTTTAATAGTATATTACTAAATATTCTTACCAGTGGACTTTCTTTTAGTCTGGACTAGTCAGTCTGCATCATATAAACTAGAGTACAGAATTGCCAGTTTGTCCCTTTTACAGGCTGTTTGGTAATCAGAGAGAAAATCTCTTACCCTTTGTCACAGGCTATGCCCCTTATCGGTCACTGAGCAAATGCATGTACTTAGGGAAATGTAGAAGGCTCAGAACAGAGTATCCCACTGTCCAGGAGGGAAGCACTTCTGAAAAATGAGCCACAAATGCCATGTTCGTGTATGGAAGGCAGTGTGCACTGCCATTGTAACATGGCCATGACTTTGTGGTTGCCAGAACCTTTACTATTTTCATTCTTTCCACCGACCCCTCTTTTACATAGAGCATGTGTTCATCAAGCCTTCAATCCTCCATTCCTGATATTACAGAAGGTGTTAGTCTTTTCTCTAAGGGTCAGAATGGGTTCTGGTAAATCATAAAACTGATGTTCTGGGAAGAATTGCTGTAATTGCTGTTCTAACAGAGCTCTTTGTGCCTTTGTACCTATGGAAGGAAGGAAAATTTTCCCTTTACTAATTGTATTTCCTTCTCCTCAGAGTGCCAATTTCATTTAGTAGGACTGTTTTAAAACTATTCTTTAGAAAAGGATTTCTGTCATTCTTTATAGTATCTAATTCTTGTGGCGCTCATTATGCAGGTTCTCAGTGCCGCTCTCTGTGCAACACACAAACAACATTTTCTCTTCCCTGTTTTCATATCCTTGATGTCTATGCTCTCTACTACAAAAATATATCTACTTTTGCTTTCATCCCTATCCCTTTATCTGTTGTTACCTTTAGGTCTATCATGAAGTCACTTTCAATCCAATAAATAAATTTTTTTTAAAGTGCTCAGTTCTCAGAGCTAGAAGAAAGCTGTTACTGAGAACCTGGGTCTATCAGAAGCCCCCTAAACAGGGCCTCGAGGCTCCTCAGCCCTGATTAACCAGAAGAGCCAGAGATAAGAGACCCCAATCCAGCACTTCAGATGAACTCACCATGAAATAAATGACCACTTTGGCTCCTCTCCAGCTGCTCAGGTTCACAGAGCTGTCTGCGCAGGCTGCCATAACAAAATACCACTGACTGGCTGACTTAAAGAACACATCTCTATTTTCTCACAGCCTGGAGGCTGAAAGTCCAATGATCAAGGTGCCAGGAGGGTTGATTCCTGCTTAGAGTTCTTCTGGCTTGTAGATGGCCACCTTCTCATCATGTCCTCACATTGCCTTTCCTCTGCATGGAAGGGGGCAGGGAACAGAGAGAGATCAAGAGATCTTTAGCATCCAATTCCTCTTCTTAAAAGGTTACCAGTCCTATCAAATGAGGGCCCCACTCCTTTGTCCTCACTTAAACTTAATTACTTCCTTAAAGTCATCTCCAAATACAGTCAGGATGAGGGTTATGGCTTCAATATATGAAATTGGGGGAGACAAAATTCAGTATATAACAGTACTATTCTACTCTCTTTGAATCTATTGTGAGCATTCAGTTCTCAAACCCTCTCCCCCCTCTCCACAGTATAACCTACCTTGGTGTGACTTTTGAGTGACCTTAATTGTACTTGACTTTTCATCCTGTTGTCTCTATATTCCTGGTTCTTGGTTCATTGCCTCCGCATTTCAGGTACCACTTCTGTAAATCTCACTGTGTATTTAGACTATTCGATGAGTTGTCTCCCCAGCTCTTTGCTCAGAAAAGAGCCGTTTCTAAGAAATATATAATGATTTTCATTCGATAGTAATGTTCTAGTTGAATTCCCTTAGAGATTGGTAAACCTTACCAAAATCAGTTGCTGTAACACTAAATTCCAGTCATCAGGGCCTGATCTGCCCTGCCTCACTCCTTTGAATTCCATGTAAACATCAAACAAATCATGCAACTTATGGTTTTGTTTGTTTTTGGTAACTAAAGTACCACTGCTGTTCAGTGGTGACCCATAAAGATTACAAGATCAGGGTTTTTTTTTTAATTTATTTTTATTTAAGTATAGCTGGTATATAATCACATATTGGTTATATTAGTTTCAGGTATATAATGTAGTGATTCATCATTATTACAGCTTACAATGGGATCATCCCACTAATTCTAGTAATCCTCTGTCACCATATAAACTTAATCACAAGTTCAGGATTTTTAAAGGATAAAAGAAAGTTATTTTTAACATTGAAACTGAACGTGAAGAGCTGAGGTTAATCACTGACAACCCTATCATGAGATTTAATTAATTTTTTCATGTCTTTTATTAAATTTTAATATATAATTGTACCCTCCATCAATTATATTTTCTTTAAATTGAGCCACACATCTCAGATGATACTTCTCCACACTCTAAATGCTTATGTAACAAAATAAGTGTCTTCATGGTTTAGTGATATCATTTCTTCGATAACAGTTTTTGGACTCTTTCAGTATCAAGTTTTATGAAAATTCCAGGTAAATGGCTTAGAGTTTTGAGGGTTTGTGGTGGGGCGGTTAAAGAAGAGAAAGTATTTCTAGGGAGAAAAAGAATCCTCTGAAGAACTTTGTACAGCAGTGAATCCCGAAGAGAGAATTGAAATTGATGTCTCTTGGGCAAAACAGCTCATACAGCCATAGGCAAAATTCTACCAACCTATCTGAACACATCTAGCTGATGAGAGACTATGTTGCTTGAGATTCTCCTGTATTCCCAAATGTGCTTAACTTAGATTTCTATATCCTTTGTGCTTTCAGTGGAAATGCTCCAGGAAGAATTGCAGTGATTTAAAAATAGATACTTGCCACACTTTTCTTTCCATATTTCAGTGGCAACTGACTGCAGGTTATTTGAGGAGTTTGAATTCCAAATTATTCTAAACCTTCATCGAAAACAAGCAAACAAAAGCCTATGACTTCTATGTGTTCATTGTTAATATACAGCACCTGCAAATCAGAATTTCATGAGTCTGTCACCAAATCCTGGAAAAAAATTAGGGCTTGATGTTTCAAAAGTGTCTAAATGACTGTCTAATGCTAAAGGATGAATGAAATTTATCTTCAGAATTACTGTTTCTTTATAGCATATTATTGCTTGAATTGAAAAGATTTTTAAAATAACATATGTTACAAGAAGATCGCAGTGCCAAAACTTCTTGTGTGGATTACTTTCTTCTTTTTAATGTTTTCCACATTGATTTTTAAAAAGATTTTATTTATTTACTTTTAGGGAGAGGAGAAGGGAGGGAGAAAGAAAAGGAGAGAAAGAGCAATGTGTGAGAGCTACATAGATTGGCTACCTCTCATACGCCCCCAACTGGGGACTGGTCCACAACCCAGGCATGTACCGTCTGGGAATCAAACTGGTGAGCTTTTGGTTACAAATCGGCACTCAATTCACTGAGCCACCTTAGCCGGTGCTCCACATTGATTTTTAAAATCATATGTAATCATCTTGTAAATTTTGTAAAAAATGTATAAAGAAACAGTGGTCTTTTCATAAACCTACCATCTTGAGATAATCACTGTTAAAACTTCAACAAACATCTTTCCAAATATTTCTACAAATTTTATATAGTTGAAATACACTATATGATTTTTATGTCAGTTTAAGTTAAGATTATACCACAAGTACCTCATTATGTTATTTAAAAGTTTTAAAATATAATAGTAAATGGCTATGTAATATTCTATCATAAGGGCATTCCATGAATCTGTAAACATTCCCCTAATGTTGAGTATTTAAGTTGCTCTTAACTTTCCATTATTATAAGTAACACTATAATAAGCATGTTGATACTCAAATTTCTGTATAATTTTCTCAATGTTTCCTCAGGGTAAATGTCTAGATGTGAAACTACTGAATGAATAAAAAAAAATGTTTTTTAAAACAAGAAAACATAATGCTGAGGCTTTCTAACCTCTTTGGGTTTGCAGATATCTCTGAGAAACTGACAGAAATGTTGCCCTCTTCCAGAAAATGCTAATAATTATATTGTTTTTTTCACATAAACATATTTTTAAAAATATCTTTCTCTCACTCATGAAAATATTTAACTTTAAAAAATAAGACAAAAAACAAATTTTCATTTTCCTCAAAAGTGCATTTCAATGAGAATATCTTTGTTTCAAATAAGAGTTTAAAATTTAGATACCAACACATGCAATTTGAGTCACCAAATGACTTGATGGCCACAAGTGTTAGAAACTCTAACAAAATTATGTATAATAACAATTTGAACCATGTAGCTTTGCCAGATGAGAGTAAATTTGTGTCAATGAGCTTCAGAATTCTCCAAGAGTCTCCCAGTTGAGACCATGTCCTGATATGTCCTTTGTTCTCAAGCAAATAAATTCAACTTTTGTTAGAATTTCCATTGTTGATATGGTCCATTTTACTAAGGGAGTGTTTATAAATCCATGCTTCACTTTCAACATTATCTGAACAAGATCTTCAAATTAATTTGGTAATGGCTTTTGGTATGCACATATTTCTGCCCATAGAGAAATTGACCAAGCTTTGGCATCTGGCCTCTACCCAGGGGAAGGAGTTTCTCCAAGTTTACAAAGTTCGTAGAGTTGCCTGTGGCCAATCCCCTACCCTAGAATAGAAAGCTTGGCATGAACAAAAACAATAACAATAAAACTTGTAAAATTTTTCCATGGCAACCATAATGGTGATTGCAGGATTGCAGGACCTTGAATGAGAGGATTTCTCTTATCCCCATGGTTGAAAATGATCAAATAAGCCAAACTATCATTCTGTAAGGCATAAATAAATTTAACTTAAAGTATTTCTTACACTCACCAGATTTTAGAGAGAGAGAGGATGGGAAAGAGAGAGGGAAACATGTACTCTCATAGGCACCCAGACCAGGACCGAACCCACCAGCTCAGGCATGTGCCCTGAGCAGGAATTGAACCTGTGGCCCTTTAGTTTACGGGGTGACACTCTAACCAGCTAAGCCACACCAGCCAGGGCTAACTTCAAGTATTTTTATCAAGCACTTTAGAACTTGATTTTTTGAAAAACCAGCAAACTTCTGTATAGACAAAGTTTTCAAATTCTATTCCCATTTCTTCACAAAGCCTCTTTAAATAAAGGTGATTCAAGGCTCGGGCTTTTAGAAAGTTGACAAGTTCTACAATACCATAGGTCTAGCAAAAAAAGACCAAAGGAGATAAGTTTCCTGGTGCCAATCTACAAGAGTACCACAGAGATGCCAATTTAGCTTTATTGTGAGAGTGCATCTAGAGAACGGGCTTGCTGTGGAGCGAATATTTGTGTCTATCCAAAATTCATACGTTGAAGTCTAATCTCTGGTGTGATGGTATTTGGTGGTGGTATCATTGGGGGGTGATGAGGTCATAAGAAAAGAGTCCTCATGAGTGGAATTAGTGCTCTTATAAATACACCTCCAAGAACTTCCTTGCCCTTCCTGCCATGTCAGGGCCTAGCAAGAAGATGGTAGCAGTCTCTCACCAGACACTGAACCTCACCAGAAGCAGAACTTGCCAGTGCCTTGATCTTGGACTTCCCAGTCTCTAACACTGTGAGAAATAAAATTCTGTTGCTTATAAGCCACCCAGTCTATGGTACTATGGAATACCAGATATATGGTCAAGCAGCATATACTTCAACTATATAAAAGACTATAGTACTCCCCTGTTATCCACGGCTTCACTTTCTGTGGTTTCAGTTACCTGCAGCCAACCTCAGCCTTAAAATATTAAATGGAAAATACCAGAAATAAAAAAAAATTCATGTTTTAAATTGCAAGCTATACTGAGTAGCATGTTGAAATCTCATGCAGTCCTGCTCCTTCCCTCCTGGGATATGAACTACCTCCTCATCCAGTGTATCCATGCTGCACGTGCTCCCTACCCATTAGTCACTTAGTAGCTGTCTCAGTTATGAGATCAGTTATCAGAGAGACCACATCCACATAAATTTTATTATAGCATACTATTATAATTATTCTATTTTATTGTTAGTTATTATTATTAATCTCTTACAATTACAATTGTAGTTATTACAATTAATCTCTTAATTGTTCCTAATTTCAAAATTAAGCTTTATCATAGGTACATATGCATAGGAAAACACATAGTATATACGGGGTTCGGTACTATCTGTGGTTTGGGGCATCACTAGGGGCCTTGAACATATCCCCTGTGGATAAGGGGCCTACTGTATCAAGATTGTTTTTCCCTATTCAAGTTTTGCTTGGCAAATAACTTTCATTTTAAGACACCAACAACATTTGAGTTTTAAAAAGGGGGCACATGAAAAAGGAATTCTTTTATGGCATTAGTATGCATTGAACGTGAACACTAGATGCGGTCTACATGGAGAGAGCTGAGTGGTGCTATCCAGGTCCAGTTCTTGCTGGAGGCAAATATTTGAGCTGCCTATTTCTTCATGTCCCATTTCAAAATATTAGAAAAAAAATCATCAATTATGGAGTCAATGGATTTGACAGAAACATTGCCTGTATTTTCTTTGTTTTCTCTAAGTCACAATCCAGTTCAGCCTTTTCCATAGCAGCAAATCTCTCAAAGTATATGTGGCGAATTTGGCTGGCAATGTGACAAGCTATCTTATAGGGAAATACTAGAAAGCTTTTGTGTTGAAGCAAATTCAACTCTTGGTTATTTCCTGGTCTTTTGAAATTGTGTTATCTTTTTAAAAACCTACATTGTTGGCTTCAGGTTTCCATTGACAAAATCATCGACGCGTAGGAAGCATTATGGCTTCGTGTTGCATCATAGTTGGTAATGAAAGTAAAACCAAAGTATATCTTAAGTATTTTAAGACATTATTTTAATTTTTTTGCATTTTCCAACTTAGGCTTGGGCAGATAACTACAATATGTCCTTTTTTATGGACTAAGTGTTCTTTAATTTGAACCAACATAAAATTATATGAAAAGTCAGAGCACTATAATGTTGCCTGATAAGGAAATTTCATTCCACCCCATGGTTAATAATGTAATTTGGATGCAATTTTTCAACACAGTTTTCAAAATTAAGGGCAAAATGTATACATGCACACACATAAGTACACATTTCTATAGATGCATCTATAGATAAACAATATATATTTCATACCTGATCACACTTTGTAAGATTACTTGAATATGATTTTTTCACACAATTTCTAAAGTAATGGGAAAAACACTGAAATTATATAAAGATATTTTACACATGTTTATATATGTGGAAAATATCTGTATATGTATGTGTGTGCACATACGCATACACTTGTACCCTGGTAACAGTTAAGGATGACTGCACTACTGCTTAATAGCTCCTGTGAGCGGGGCTATGATTGAGATGACAGAATGTGGGTGTTCTCCATGAGGGCCTAGACTCATTACCTACATCAGAGTTATATTCAGTAGACTCTATAAATTCAGAGGATGAGTAATCCTTTCTATAAAAGTTCCATAAAAAATAAAGTACTTTTAAAAATGTACAGATGTGTCCTTCAGTTTTCATTGGTTAGAACTGTGTCACAGTAGACGTGTCCAAGTTTTTGTATTCTATCATATTCAGCAGTGAAGGGAAATCAATGTGTACTTAGACATTGTTGTGCTTTCTTTGGAAGTTTTCTAACTTAAGCTAGGTTCATTGTACACAAAAACAATCATCCATGGTTATAATAGCTGGATGCATTTTCTTTTATTTCTAATGAGGGACATAATTCTAAATGTCATAATGTGGCAATAATTAGGATCATATACTGATGGTGCTAGTTTATCTGGCTATGCCACCTATATTAATCAGGATAGGCAAGGCTGATGTTGCAGTAACAAATAATCGTGTCTTAATAGCCTATCACAGAAGATGTTATTTTTCATTCCCACAAAATCCAGTGTCGGTTGGGGCAACTCTCCAGGACAGATTTCCTCCATAACATGGTGATTCCTATAGTAACTAGATAGGATCCTGCAACAATTTGACTCAACCATTTTAAGAGAGGTTTCCACAGTTGTCAAAGGAGAGAAGTGAGGGCTGAGATTGTGTACTACATTTATAAATGCTCCACCCCTATAATAGTAGCACATACTATATCTGCTCAGCCCTGTCACCACAAAGAGGCACATGACTCCACTATTTGAGGGAGCTGGGAAGTATAGCCTTACAATCCCTGAGAGGGGAACCGGACTGGGTATTGGTGAGTCCTAATAATGTCTACTGCATCATTGTAGACTCTCTTAGAACGAAGTACTACCGTATTAATATTCTTCAAAGAAGTAGGAAGCAAACCAAAGACACCATAGGGATCTTTTGGACCCTAGTTAAAGACCCTCGATTTCCTATCTAAAAGGTATAAACCCAACTTTCACTCAACTGATTCTAGTAAGAAGCAAAATCTTTTAATGGATTCAACATGAATTTTGTGTTCAATTCTCAACACCACCATTTACTAACTCGGCATGTGTGTTCTTAGATGAATAATATCTCTGATCATTGATTTTCTCATCCTTAGAAGGAGGATGATAATACCTAACTTCCACGGTAGTTTTGAAGAGGTAACGAGATAATGTGGAAAACAAACCAGCACTGTCTCTGGTGCACCAGATTCTCATAAAAACTAGTTATTTTTTCTGTCTCCTCTTCCCTCTTCCCTCTTCCCTTCACCTTTCTATTTTGTGGGTACCAGATAGAACTCTGAAAATACAGTTTGCATCTTAGCTGGTGCTAGTGTAATCTTGGGAAAATCAATTAAATCTTTCTGAGCTTCAACATCCTCATCTATAAAATAAGGGTCAATGTATTACCTACCTCATAGGATTTTTAGGAGGATACAGTTATATAAAGTGCATAGAATATTTAACAGATTTCTCAATAAATGTTAGCAATTATTATTATCATCATTATCATTATCGATGATGCAACATGTTTGCAGTTTCACATCAGAAGTTTGGCCTGCCTAAGCCAAGCTTTACAGAATGCATTTTTTGGTTATTCAAAATATAATCTATGGGCCAGCAGAAGTGGCATAATGTAGGAGCCTGTTAGAAATGTAGACTCTCAGACCTTGCTCCAAACTTACAGAATCAGAATCTATACTTTGAAAAGATTCCCAGGTGATTCCTATGTAAGCTGAATATTGAGAAGTGCTGCCCTAATTTATTAGGGAGGTTGATTCTTTTCATGTGCTGTACATATTATCAGAGTGGTGACAAACAGGACATCCAAGAAGATAACACAATGTTTTGAAAAGGGCATCAGATTAGGAGTCAGTAAATCAACGTTTAAATTCTAAGTCTCCTATTCCCAAGCTGATTGACCTTATACAAATCATTGAATTCATGTTAGCCCTTTCCTTCATTTACAAAATAGAACAGTTAAGCTCTACCTATGGTACCTAACCAGGAAGACATATCAGAATTAATAGAGGGAGCTATTACAAAATCTCTGACCAGCCTGAGACACATGAAGATTCATTAGGTCTGTCATGGCATCAAAATTAGGGCCGGCTGTCTTTGTCTGAAGATCTGCAGGGGTGGGAGGAGACATCACCTGGAGAGGGCGAGGCAGGAAAGTCAGAATAGGGATCAAAGACCTCAAGCTCTACGCCTCCCCTTTTCTGTCCTGGCAAGAGCATCTCGGACTTCACTTGTATTGACCACTTGTTTCCCTCTTCCCCCTCTCCAATTTCCTGTAGTTGAAACAAAAACCGATCTCAAACAGATTCAGCAGCCATATTGACCTAGAAGTGACCCACAGGACTATCATAATATCTTTAAAAAATTTTTTTAATTTTAAAGAGAGGGAGAGACACATTGACGTGAGAGAGAAACAGCAATCTGTTTCCTCTCACACGCCCCCAACTGGAGATGGAACTGCAACCCAGGCATGTGCCCTCACTGGGAGTGGAACTGGTGACCCTTTGGTTCAAGGATTGACACTCAACCAACTGAGCCACACCAGCTGGAGCTGTAACATCTTTATAATAAATTTGCATTGTGGTTTCAGGACCACTCTGCACACTACACCCCTACTCCCCCATCTCGACAGTTCTGGAAAGACCAAAATAGGAATCACTATATCTGGAGAGGAGGGACAAGGACAAGCCCAGTTGACAGTCACCCCACCAGCATTAGAAGCAAAGAACACCCTATCCTCCCCTCTCCCCTCCTATATTTAATAAAAACCTTCCACCCAGACCCCATCAGGGCGTCTCATTTTCCGAGGTTGCCTGCTCTCACTTCTTGAGTGTGTACTTTTGCTCTAATAAATCAGTGCTTTGCTAAATCTTTCCACCTCACTCCTAATCTTTCTTGTGCAGTGACGGGAACCTGGACCCCAATATCAGTCTGGAGTAGAGCTCTCCTTTGGCCTCTCTGGGTGCAGCCAGCATCAAGGGGATAACCTGTAAGATTGCCTCAGAAAGGGAGAGTGGGAACCTGGAAGCCAACATGCAACAGGCAGCAGACATTAAGTGTTCTGTATGCCCTGGAAGGGTGGCTCATTGGGTTGGAGCATCCTCCTGTACACCAAAAACATTGTACGTTCGATTCCTAGTCAGGGCACATACCTAGGTTTTGTGTTCAATCCCCAGTTGGAAGAAGCCTATTGATATTTCTCTTTCGTGTCAATGTTTCTCTCTCCCTCCCTCCCTTCCTCTCTCTCTCAAATCAATAAATTCTTGGGTGAGGATAATAAATAAACAAAGAAACAAACAAACAAATAAAAAAAAAGTGCTCTGGTGTAATGATGAATGCCCTCAACAGGGCAGGCTGAAGAGCTACTATGATCAGTGTTCTTGTGGGAATAAAAGAAATTATGTGCAGAAGGTGCTTAGCCTAGAGCCAGGCACAGAAGCGACTCCCCATAAATTTCTCTCTCTTTCCTGTTTCCCTCCTTAAGGAAGATCCCAGAGGGATCTAACTGATTTCCAAATGGCACACCCCACTCGGACTTTTAGGTGCAACAAGCTGGATATTCTTGAACAGAAACCATGTAGTTAGAATGATGACAGTTAAAAGATAACAATAACCACAGTGTCTCACGTTATTAAGCAATAGAGTTCTGATATTGTAATACCGATGAAAATGTCGGGCTTCCTTTATCAAAAAGTATTAAGAATTTCAAGACCGTGATCACAGAGCATTACACCAAGTGTGGGTCCCATCTGCACACTGGGCCCTGTGTCAATGCATAGGTCATGTGCTCAGCAAGATTAAAGGAACCCTGGGCTTGAAGTCTGAAGGTCTGTAAAAAATATGCTATATTAGCAACTTATTCACTGCTTGATGTAAAACTAATCATCTTACTTCTCTGGGCCTTAATTTCCGCACATGTAAAAGCAGCTTTGATATTCTATGACTCTGTACACACTTTGGAGTTTCCTAGAAAATACGTTGCTGAACTTTTCATTCCATTGAATACATTTTGAAATGACATTGGGCCCATGAAACAAATTCATTCAGGATTTTATTTCCCACTCTGACCTGGCTTTATATAATGTGTGCTATTCACCATAGAAGCAAGGCAATATAGGGCTAATATAACTAATAAAAATAAAAAGTATTTTTTCCAATATCTGAGTGCAAGGAGTTCAGATTTTCAGGTTAATAGTCATAGGGGTTATTGTGAGTTGCTGTGCAAGGAGATGCAGGTCCCGGCGCTCTACTGAGTGCGCTGGACAGATTTGCAGGGAAAAACAGTAGAGATAAACACCATGTCTGATGATACTTTGCATGTATTATCTGGACTCATCTCAATCATCTGAAATATTTGGTCTTACTGTTCCCATTACATTCAATTCGCTCTGGAGTAAAAGGGGGACTGCCTCAAAAATACAAGGCTACGTGAATGTTCATCCTCCTCATTATCAAAGACCTTTACTCCATAAACTAATGAAAGAAGGAGAATTTGGAAAAGTACCAGTGAGACAGAAGCTTTAGCACGTGTGACCAAGGTTAACTCAAAATTACTAGCAGAGAGACGGGAAAGAAAGAAATTAATCCATACCCCCTGCATGGGATTAAAAAAAGTGAGCAAAACGGTTGATTAAAAAAAATCTCCAAGTCAAAAAGACTATTTGAACAAAAGCAGCACTTGAACAAGATGAAACAGAATACCCCAGGCAGAACAGAAATGGTATCCACTGGAAAGCTAATGTTCCCCAAAGAAGAAAACTCCCCTGAAATTCAGAACAAAGATAAAGGCATATAGAATCAAAGTGCACATTAAGAATGTTAAATTCTCCTAAGTGAACAAAGTGCTTGATTCATAAACAAGCACAGTAAGGAAGCTCTCTGCCGAGTACTGTGTTCTGCTTGAAAATGCAGGTAGTTAGTGAGCGCATTCAAACAGGCACACGTGGCCAGGCAGAGACCAGCACCTTACTCTGATGTTGTCTTTGGTGTTCGTGGCGTGGATCCACACTGTAAATGAAGCGCACTCACAGTGGGGTTGCCATGGACTGAAATGTGACCTCCCCCTTCGTATGTTGAAGTTGTAATCTGCAATGAAATGGTATTCGGAGTTGGGGGCCTTTGGAGATCACTGGATTTAGATGAGATCATGAGGGTGGAGCACCCATAATGTGATTATAAGACCACCTCTCTCTCTCTGCTGTGTGAGGATACAGCAAGAAGGTGCCATGGGCAAGCTGGAAGTGAGCTCTCACCAAACACCCACACTCCTGGCACTTTGATGGTGGTTTCCTGGCCTTGAAAAACTGTGAGGAAACAAATATTTGTGGTTTAACCCACCCCAGTCTGTGGTATTTGTTATAGAAGCCCAAGTCGATGAAGATAGGGGTTCTTTTCATATTCTAGGAAATAACATCCACCCTCTACCTTCTGAAATTGAGACATCAAAATAGAGGTAACTTAAGCTGCTTTGTTTGGTTTTTTACAACTTTTGTTTAATAGCATGACTTTTTATGTTTGCTTCAATTTATCAAATATTTATTGAGCACTATGTATCTGCCAGCCTCTGTGCTAGGCATAGAGGATAGAGGTATGGCCCTTATCTTAAAATACCATAAAATCTAGTACAGATTATAGAAAGCCAGGTGTTATGAATACAGTACATGGTACAAGTGGAAAGGCAGAGGTATAATACCAGTGACAGAGTATGAATCTCGGCCCTCAGATGTGTCAGAAGGCGTCTCCTTACACTGTTAACAATTATATTCTCTTTTTCCCCATAATATTATCTTTACAGGGTAAAGATACTGCCTTTGTAGACAGGACAGGACATAAACAAAGCAAAACAAATCTCTCCAAAACAACCAGTGCCTCAGATGGGGAAACTAAAATAATCTTATCGCCACTTACTAATGGTCTTCAGTGGACAAGAGTGACCTCAAGTAGCATTGCCAGGCCAGAGAGGCTTTCTGTGGTTCCTTCTTCCTCTTCTTTTCAGAACCCACCATTCCAGACTCTCGGTGCCCAATTGTGCCTCTCAGGACCCAGAATCCCTCCCTAAAAACAGCCTTTAATTCCTAGTTTTACCTCATTTTCAAAAGGACCACTTGTTGGAGACTATTATAATAACAGTTAGGGAAATTGTCTCTTCAGCATTTGTTTACTAAGCATCAAGTTCTTGGCCGGACATTTGCATACAATATGTCATTTAATTCTCACAATGCTGGGAATATATTTCCTTCCTCACTTCACAGATAAGGTAACTGAGGCTCAGTGAAGTTCGTTCGGCTTATATTACACAGCTACGGGGGAGAACAGGATTCCAACCCAGATCTAAGTTCAAAGTCCTGTCTTTAATCCTATGTGATGCTGAGTCTATAAATAAATTCTTGTCATTGTGTTAAGAGTAAAGGAAATTGGTATCTTTCCCCAGGGTTTCTGGATTTCAAAAGACAGCATTGGAGAATGCAAACCATTAATCTCAAAGAAATTATTCTTTAATGGTGAGATTGCTAGCACTAAACTGAACCAGGTAGACACTCTAGGGCTTTTCCCTCTACTTCTAAGATCACTGGCTAGAGAGGCAATTTCTCTACCTGTGTGGAGGCTGATGTCCAGTTCTTTAACCAGTCATGTCTATTTAAAAAAATTTTTTTTCTGATATGTTTATTGATTTTAGAGAAAGAGGAAGGGAGAGAGAGAAACACTGATATGAAAGAGAAACATTGATTGGCTGGCTGCCTGCCATACTCATCCCAGCTGGAGATTGAACTCGCAACCCAGGTATGTGCCCAGTCCAGGAATTGAACCACCAGCCCTCCGGTGCACTGGACGACGTTCTAACCAATTGAGCCACACTGGTAAGGGCTAACCTATCACATCTTTTCACCACAACATGCAGAACTACTGGAATGATGTAGTAGTTATTTAGTTGATCCTCCCTTCCTCCCTCCTTCCCTTCCTTCTTTCCTTCCTTCCTTCTTCCATCCATCCTTCCTCTTTCTTTTGTTCATTCACTTAGTCCCAGTTGGGAAAGCTGTACACAGTGCTGGCACTGCAAATACAATGGTGAACAAGAATGACACTCTTTGCCCTCAGGGTCATAGTATGATTAGACATGATGAATTTTGAAGTCGAAAATATTACTTAGAACGTACAGCAATGACTATTCCTGTCCGCACATATATCATAAGCAAAGGTATTCTTATAGCCTGATTGTAAAATAATTTAAGTCACACTGGAGACATACTTAGTTTTCATGCGAAGAGGAAGAAATTAATGATAAAAATCTACAAGGAAGTATGGTGAATTAGAAAGCATCCTTCTGCAATGAATTACTTTTTGAGTGAACAGCTTTGGAGAATGTTCACATCAATATAGTTTATTGAGTTCTGTGAATTTGGAAAGGAAAATTGACTAGATTTTGTTAGAAAAATAAGGGCCCTTCTTGATGAACTCTAAAGGTGAGCAAAGGGACAGGTATTTTTTTAAGTCTCTCACCATTTAAACAGATCATTCTTACTGAAAACCATTGACATTCAAAGGTATTAAACGTTAAGGCAAGGATATTGTTGAAAGCAGAACTTACGGTAACGGATACATAGCAACACATTAAGACTACTTCTTTGACATATCACTTTTAGCAGATGCCTTTCCAGGAGACCACTTAACTCTGCCCATTTAACAATCCATTCCTTGCCTTTTGCTTTTGAAAGTGCATTGACATTTGCCCTTCTTATTTCTGTAAGCAGTGTCATAAAGCTTAATTTCAATCACAAGCTTCAGCAGCTCAGAAAATTTGTACCCCTCCGTTCCTCTTGTGATAAAAAGAATATATTTTTGTTAGGCATGGAAAGGGGTAATGAGGTAAAGATTGAGTGTTTGTGATTATGAGTGGCTTCTAAAGTTAATCAAGTTAAGTCTTTTTTAAAAAGCTTTTTTGGCTCTATGTTGCAGGTATAATTGATGTTGATATAAAGTGTGTTTTGAGTTTCTGTTAATTTAATTTTATTTTAAAAATTTTTACTTACTGATTTTAGAGAGAGAGGAAGGGAGAGACAGAGGAAAAAAACACTGATTTGTTGTTCCGCTCATTTACGCATTCATTGGTGGCTTTTTTATATGCGTCTTTACTGCAGACCAAACCCAGGACCTTGGGGCATCAGGACAATGCTCTACCCAATTGAGCTACCTGGCCAGAGATGAGTTTCTATTAATTTTAGATTAAGTTTTATCATTGTTTAATTAGCACAGACAAAGTACAAGTGCTGCTTACTCATTTAACCATAATTCATATTAATTTCAAGCATTATGACATTTTTGCTCTATTTAAATATTATAAATGGATAATTCATCAATGTTCATTATTGTTCATACCATTTATTTTTGTTTTTAAGTACAAATGGAAATATCTATTTAGGAAATAAGCAAATTTAAAGTTCAACACTCTTTAGTTTTCTCTGGTTACTAGAACAAATTACTACATACTTGGTAACTTAAAACAACAAACATTTGTTCTCTTACATTTGGGGAGCCTAGAATTGTGAAAACAGTTTCACTGGGCCTGAGCTAAAGTGTCGGTAGATCCATACTCCATCTACAGGCTCTAGGGAAAAATCCATCCTTTGCTTCTTCCAGCTTTTGGTGGCTGCCCATATTCCTTGGTGTGTGGCTTCATCACTCAGATCTGTCCCTCCATGGTCACACTGCCTTCTCTTCTGTTTATTAAATTTTTCTCTGCTTCTCCTTGTAAGGATATGGGTGATTACATTTAGGGTTTACCCAGATAATCCAGGATAGTCTTCCAAACTCAGGATTCTTAATCACATCTGCAAAGTCCTTTTCTGCCACATAAGGTAACATTCGCAGGTTCCAGGGATTAAGACATGGATGTCTTTTGTGGGCCATAATTCAGGCTACCACTCCCTCCTAAAGTACGTACAGGGCCATATTAGGACTTCTGTGGGCCACGGACATGTTTGCCTTGGTGGTCCTTTCCTCCAAAAAGAAATTAAAAATTATATTTTGACTGCAGAGACATAAGCATAAATATGTATATATTCATTGTTATTATTTATATGTAATATTATTAAATTCATTTTATATACTGAAGTTAAAAGAAATTTAAATGAAAACACTTTTGTGGATCCTTAAAAGTGTAAGGGCCCTGGGCACTATGCCTAATGGAAAAGTCAGCCCTGCATGTAGAAAATACACAGCATCTGTGGATCTCAGCAGCTGATAAAATGTTAAAAGTACACAAGCTCAGGAAAGAATTCTAATATATGCATAGGTTTCTTAATTGCACTTGGGTTTTCAAAATTCACAGGATTTCTGCTCCAGTTTAGATAAGTGTTCCATTTTTGAAGCTCTATCATTTTTTTATCATGTAAGGTTTAAAAAGGGAAAGACAAAATGTTTTTAAGGAGGTCTATTTCTTCCATACCTCATTGACAGAAAAATAATGGGGAAGATCTTTTAAAATGTGCTAAAATTGGTTTTCTTCTCTGTCATCTCACTGCAGATTCTGCACGTAACAATACACAGCCCATTGCGTACGTTTTGTTCTTAATTTTTAAAGGTTAGGTGTAAGAGAGAAGTTCAATGTAATAACATTGAACTAAATCACGCAGTTTCAATGTGACCTGGTTGGATGTCGCCCAGTTTATACCTTGTCCAAATTAGGTTTCTCAACAATAATATTATCCTACTGTCAAATGGTTCATAATTATTAACACAGTTCATCTGTGGTTTGAAGAGCTGCATTTCCTTTGGCAATACAAGGAGAGTGATAAATTATACAATTTTTTTCAGTTTGTTATGAAAGATTATCTTAATCAAAGAAATCACAGTTTGGGCATCTAACAGCAAATCAAAGTTTATTTTTTCTTCTTTAGTAGGAAAATGCTATTATTATTGGGCACTGCTTTTCAAGGAAAAAACAACCACCATACATTTTCTAACATGTAAACTTCATTTCACAAATTCAGTTCATTAGTTTTAATAAACTCTTCTGATTTACATGATAAAACAGATGATGTTTTATATTACATTTTATTACGTTTTTCCTTAATTTTTATTTTTTTTAAAAAGATTTAGCCCTAGCTGATGTGACTCAGTGGACTGAGTGCCAGCCTGCGAACTGAAAGGTTGCGGGTTTGATTCCCAGTCAGGGCGCATGCTTGGGCTGCTGGCCAGGTCCCCGGTTGGGGGTGTGTGAGAGGCAACCGATTGATATATCTCTCTCACATCAATGTTTCTCTCCCTCTCCTTCTTCCTCCCTTCCCCTCTTTCTAAAAATAAATAAACAAACTTTAGAAAGAGAGGAAGGGAGGGAGAAAGAGAGGGAGAGAATCATCAGTGTAACATTGATGGTCTGCCCCTCACACACGCCCTGACCTGGGGCTGAAACTGCAACCCAGGCATGTGACTGGGAATTGAACCAACAGCCCCTTGGTTTGCTGGACGATGCCCAGCTAACTGAGCCACACCGGTCAGGGCTCCAGGACAGCTTCGGCTACACCTAAATTACATGTGTTACTGCTGCACCTATTCATTGCTTTCTTTGGGAGAACAGAATGAGTAATTATATATGAAGAAGATAGATTAATATATTTTAAAATATATTTATGAAAGACTATTCCTATTTTTATTTGCAAATTGAATTAAATACTTCATGCTGTTATATACTATACAACATTCTCAGTCTCACAGTTATGAAATCACAGTTACAATGATAATTAAAATTTTGGTTTTACATGTACTATCTCATTCATTGCTCATAATAAAATATTGAGACAGGTTCTTTTATTAGTCTATGTTATAGGTAAGAATAGTGAGGCACAAACCAGTTAAATAATTAGTCCAAGATCACAGAGCTAGTAAGTAATGAAGTTGAGATTTAAACCTAAGTTATGTCTGCCTGGCTATAGAACCTACACAATTAACCACCATATTATACTGTCTCTACATAGACTATCTTTCCATGTTTGTATGATATTTTAATATTCTACTTTTTGGTCAGAAATGTCAATGATAATAGAAAATTTTATGACTGCAGAATAGCAACCAAATTCAATTAAGACACATGCATGCCATTAATCAAATGCAGAATACAGTCAGAAAGTCAACTAGAGTTTGCATCGGATAGTGGGTGTCCAGTTTAGTGGACTGGAGAATGGGATTAAAAATGTCAAAGTTTCGATACCCCTGTGGATAAAGCTGTTAGTTTTACTTCATTACAAAGTAGTAGACTTGATCAGTAATCCCAGTCAATTTCATACATATAGGGGAGGCACAGAGAGGATTTGGGCTGAGGCAATAAATAACTCAGGACAAATCTGTTATTAAAAAGAAACCAATCAAAGACTATGTCCCACTGAGGCGGGGACTAAAGTGCCACATTATACTCCAAGAACAACATTAAAACATAAAGGAGGCTTTAGCTGAAAGTGCTGCATGCTGTGCATTGCTGTTTTGAAGATGGAGGGATCTCTGTTGCTAACTACATCATGTCAGAAGAAGTAAAATAATAGCAATCATAATAGTAATAACAATATACGTATGAGTGTTTACAAGATGCCAAAGGATTCTGTGATTCAACCCCTCACACGGCCCAAATTCACAAATCATTTTGAATCTAAGAGTAGGGAGGGTTTATAAGAGTTGCCGATCAGAGCTTTTATGAGCAAGGCACAATTCCCCTCCCTACTGCACCTGGTAGGTAGGCATCCAGTCTCTGCTTAACTGCCACAATGAGTACCATGTAAAGTAGTCCATTCCAATATTGCACAGTAATAATTTTTAGATTTTTTTGTTGTCTTATCAGGCTGTCTGTACTTCCATTTATTAGGCCTCATTGGATTTTTGAAAAGGATAGAATTAGACTTAATCTATCCTCCAACATGACAATATTTTAAGGTAGCAACTGTGTTCTTTCTCCTCCTTTGGCTAACCACCACGGATTCTGTTAACTATTCTTCATATTGAATGTTTTCATAGAAACAACACACAGCTCTTACCCTGGCTGGTGTGGCTCAGTTGGTCGAGTAGTGTTCCGCAAGTGAAAGGTCGCTGGTTGGATTCTGGGTCAGGGCACATGCCTGGGTTGTGGTTCGGTCCCTAGTTGGCCGGTCTCAGTCAGTTGATCCCGTGTTTGAGGGGTGACGAATTGATGTTTCTCTCTCATATTGACATTTCTCTCCTTCTCTTTCTCTCTCCCTTCCCTCCCTAAAAATAAATAAAATATTTTTAAAAAGAACATGCAACTTTTAATTTACCATGTAATTTCTTTTAAATTTTATTTTATTGTTGTTCTATTACATTTGTCCTAATTTTTCCCCCTTTCCCTCCTCCACCCAGTCCAGCGCCTGCTCTCACAGGCAGTCCCCACCCTGTTGTCTGTTACCATGGGCACCTAATTTCTTGTGGGACGGAGATCACAAGATGAACTTTGTAAGTTATGTAAGCGAGAAAGGTGTCACCTGTTTCATATCTGCAGCCATTCCCTCAGCTCTAAAGTTATTATCTGTTCTCTTCCTGAAGTAAATCTCATAAGGAAAACATTTTCCTCTTATATTTCTCTATGCCTGTTTTTAAGAAATTTGAAGAGAATGTCTTTGCCAAAAGTGTTGCTGGATTCAGAGGCATTTGAAAGTGTCGCACCTGATCATGCATCCATGCACTCAAAACATTTTCCACCTCGGGTATCAAACCAGCACACTTTCTTTTGACTTGTTATGTTGGCCTTGAGCCCACCCAGTCCGTTTCATCCACGTCCTGGCATCAGGCACAGTCCTTAGGGTGAAATAAAGGTGAGGTTTTATTTCCATTGTGTTCTTCTTAGACGAAATAGGGTGTGGAGAAGGCTTGAAAGTCAAGTATTCAAAAGTTAAGGATAGTCCCTATGTTATCCCCTTCCATCTTTCTCATATACACAGTCACACTGAAACAACCTGAAACCAACATTCTATTCAGAAACCTTAGCTCTTTTAATCTTAACTTGTCTCCTATCTTTTCATCACATATGTTTTCTCAAACTGTCAAGCCTCAATTGCCTTGAACTTCCTCCTTTCTCCCATTCTTCCAAGGGAGATAGGGTTCCCCTCTCCATCTTTCAACATCTTCCTCCGTTATGAGGCTTTTCACTATGCCAATGTGTTTCACAATAAACAACCTACCTTTTCTTTTTGTGAAGCAAAACCTTCACTCTCTTCTAAGGACAAGGAGGCTCCCTACAAAAAGTTCCCTGGGAAGGGAAGCTAATCATCTGACTGCTTTGGGGGGAGAGAACAGTTGAGGGTGTTCCCGGAAGTATTAGCTAGCTCTCCCTTACTGCTTCTGAAACTTTACTTCTAAAATCCTCCTATTAAGATATGATATCTTGTCCTCAAAGATGGCTTTACCATTATCTAGCCTACTCTGTGACTATAATATACATATGGAAAATTACCCAGTCAGTTACCCACTCTTTAGTTTTTAGAAGCCCAGTCAGCTTATATATGCTTTTCCTGGGATATCTAGAAGCCAGGATGAAACAAACAAAAATGTATTAGATTGAGGTCAGGGCCTATCACCATCTGCTACTGCGTCTCATGATATCTAAGGTTTATTCACCTGTTGTCTTAATTTCTGCCTCCTTGCCTCCTTTTGGTAGTCTGTACTAGACTACAGTCAGGCTCTTGCCCTACTACTGAAAGTAGGGTATTGTCACTAAGGTCCTGAATGTCTCCTGGTTGACGAATTCAGTGGTCACATTGATTTGACACACCAGTCAAAGACTGTCGGCCATTCTTAAAAGGCCATTTACTTTGGCTCCCATGACACTATTTTTCTCTAGGTTCTCCTCCTATCTCTTGTACCCCTCTGACCTTCCTTTACATGTTAATGTTCCTCCAAATTCTCTCCTAGGATCTCTTCTGTTTTTACTTTATTCCCTCTTTTTTGGAAAGAGACTCCCTTTCTTCTCGTCTCACTCTGTTCACCACCATGACCATTACCCAGATTCTGGCCCTAATTCTGTCTGGTTTGTTAAGGTTTGGTCCAGGAATTCTTCTCTCTGAGGAGCCTTTTTAACTCATTTCCCTCCTACCTCTTAGAACCTCTCACACTTCTTCACTTTTAAGGTAGGTATTCATTAGCTCTTACCTTTATTTTGTCTTACATTTTTAAATGTTACTTTCCTGAGGCCCTTGGTATCTTACGTAACTGTTTACAGTTTTTTTTCTTTTGTTATGGGTTTAAAAGGGGTCATTTTCTCTGAGTGCTTCTATTGCCATCATTTCCCCAGTCAGTGTTCTGCATTGTCAGTAAATACAAAGTCCAAAGCAGGGCTCCCTGTTGGTGCTTTCTCTTTCTTTCCTTGTGAGGAATGGGATTGTTAGCAACATTAAGATAAAAATGCATAAGTGTTCCTACTGTTAGCAGAAATAGGTCTAAAATATGTATATAGGTTAAGTTCTTACCCCTATGATATCTTGCCTGTGTAAGAACTGGGATATTTTAAAACAGGTATATACCATAGTCTCTGTCTATTTTGGTAGTATATGTACATTTTAAAAATTGTATAATTTCTTTCTTCTCCTTTAACCTTATAAAATAATCTCAGCATATTTCTATACTAAGACTCTTGGATTTTCATATGGGCGCCCATTTGGATGAAGTGTCACTCTACAATCCTTATTTTTTTTTTATTTCTCTTATTTTATTCTAATTATGAATCACATTTGTTGAAGGAAGCATCCTTCTATGCCCCCAAAGTTTCCCTCCCTCTGGTGTACAGGCCTTGTACAAGCCTCTCCTCTTAAATATGATCAAACAGATAAATATGATGAGATATCACTCTTACGGCTGGTTACTAATTAGTTGACTTTGAGTTAATCAAAAGATAGTAGGCCTGGAATAATCACGTAAGGTCTTTGTATAATATTTTCTGTCCCTTCCCTTTCCTCCCTTTCCTCTTCTCTCCCCTTATTTCTTTCCCCTCTTTCTACCTTACTTCTGTTGCAAGTTAATTGAAACTTATAGAAATAAATTTTAGCTGCAAGTGATGAAAGAAGGCAGTAGGGTGAATGAGTCTTTCAGTCAAGGTTCTCATGGTCTAGAGTTACAAGAGGCTTAAAAGTCTGAACTCTTACAGCTGTGGAACTTCTCTGGGATGGTTGTAATTCTAAAACATAATTCAGCATGACCTAGTGAGTGGCCTAATCAAAATAAACATAATGAGGATTAGAAAAAAGTTAGATGAAAGTGTTATTTCTGTTAAGGCTTTCTGGAATGTCCAGGGATATTTTTCCTAAAAAGCTTACTTCATAAGAATAATCTTTAAATCATATATTTAAAGTATATCTACATATAGGTTGTAAAGAAGAAAAAAAGGGATATCTATCTGAAAATCAGGGACACCATTATTGTTCGGACCATGAATTCCTATTTTGCAGTACCTTTGCCAACTGAGAGTAGTGATCATATCTGCAATAAAAGCAGCTAAATGAAAAAAACATAACTCTAGTGAGATTAACTTGCAAACCTCAAGTTACGCAGTAATCGCAAACATCATGTATGTCAATGTAATAGTTGCAAATGTGAAAGCAGGATCTAGTTTAAACCATAATTAATCAGTGATGGGCAATGGTTCAGAAATGTAATGTTTCCATTTTAAAGATGTTAAAATTCATTAGTATATTAGCTTCATGTTTTTAAAACTTTTTGGACACTGGGTTTGGCCCAGAGGAATTTCGAAAATCAAAATTGACAGTACATATTTAACTATCATAACCACTCAGCAATTATGCTTAGCTGCTATATTCTCATGCAATAACTCCACAATCTAGGAACTTCTGTGCATAGTGAGATTCCTATGGACGTTATAGCATTAATGAAATTGAGTTTTAAATTTCCCTAGGCTCAACCTATAAGAATATAAATGTAAATTAACAGAGAAGAACTAGCAGCCATGAATACTAACACTTAAATCACATTCATTTTCATTTAAATTTTTCAAAGACATCAGGGAAACAATTTCTCCTCCTTTCCTCCAAAGAAATATATTAATAATTTTGGCAGTCTTCCTGTGAAGGAACAATGTGCAACATCTTTACATTACTTAGAAAACAAACATATTGAAAACTAACAGTTGATTGATGATGTTCGCTTTGCTTGTAAGACAACTTTCGAGACTACACGTAAATAGGCTACTCCTGAGTTTAAGGCAATTCTAAGGTTTAAAATTGTGAGTTGAAAGTACTAACCAATAGCCTGTTAACGGTATAGAGTACTATCAAGTGTAACAAATGGAAGCATAAAGTAAATGTTTAAAACAACAACTTTGCATAATGTTATAACTACTAGCTTCCCTTACCCCCTATCTTTCTAGAAGATTCTGCCATGACTGGAGAGATGTATATAAACTG
The DNA here is from genome assembly GCA_004026545.1 of Mormoops blainvillei. Classification (NCBI taxonomy): domain Eukaryota; kingdom Metazoa; phylum Chordata; class Mammalia; order Chiroptera; family Mormoopidae; genus Mormoops; species Mormoops blainvillei. The sequence goes on from PVJD01010064.1 coordinate 51,682, forward strand.
TGAGCTGTTTATTATTTGGTTTACTTGACATTTTGTAAGGAAGGAGTCTTCTACAGGTGGAAGGACAGTTCCAAGTAGTTTGGGGTTTCTGGGCAGAAGAGTGAATACCAAAGTCATTCCCTGTTGAGAACAAAAATGAAAGTTACACAGCGAATAATTTCACTTCAAGGTTGTTTAGTCAAAATATGTATTTATTCAATTAGGTAAGGCTGAGTAGGACAATGAGAGCAAGAAGCTTAGCTGGTGTGTCCTAGCTCTTGGGTCCTTCATTCAAGATAAGGATTTGATCCTCCTCATCCACCTCGTGGGTTCTCCCCAGCCTGATTTCTCTGTGAATTTCTCATATGCACTCTCTCTGATAAAAGTTTACTCCTTCGTGTTACAGATAACTTTCCTGTGGGAAATGCATTCCTAAATATTAATTATCATATAACGATAACCCAAATTCACAATCAATTTTCCACAGCATTCCTGATAGGTGGGGGTGAGGGGGTTAATGTAAAAAAATTCTGGATAGTAGAAAGATCTTCTTGGAAGTTCCTATAGGTGAAAAACGTGACAAATATATACTTTTATCTACCAAAAAAAAAAGTAAAAAAGAAAAAGAGAGGGAGGAAGGAAGATGCCTTACTGGAGAGATTTTAAAACACTATAAAATAATGTTAATATAGTATATTAGTTCAGGAAAGTCAGTCAAATCAGTGGAACAGAATTGAGAATTTTTTAAAAAGCTGTATAAAAGTAGGTTAATCTGAATTATAATAAACTTCAGATTACTGAGGAAAGGATGGACTTACAATAAAAGGTTTTGGGATAAGTGGTCAACTAAGTAAAGGGGAAAAAATAGGCTGCACCCTTAACAGAAGCCATTAACCAAAATAAACTTTAGAGTTATGATTTTTAAAAACATACTGAAAATAATAGAAGAAAACAGTGGATATTTTATTTTATTATCCTTGTCTGAGGATATGTTTATTGATTTCAGAGAGTGGAAAGGCAAGGAGAGAGAGATGAGAGAGAAATACTGATCGGTTGCCTCCTGTACGTGCCCTGACTGGGGATCAAACATACAACCTAACTGGGAATTGAGCCCACAACCTTGTTGTGGTACGGGGTGATGCTCTAACCAACTGAGCCACTTGGCCAGAGCAAAGAATGGAAATTTTTAAAATCATGGATGGCAAAGTCATCCTAAGCAAGCTACAAAACCCAGACTCCATGAAAGGAAAAAAAAACAACTGATAGATTTGGCAACATCAAGTGATATCGGCAACATTTACAACAGAAAAGTAATGACTAGAATATATCAGAATTCCAACAAATCCACGAGAAAAAAAGAAAATAATCCATTAGGAAATTGAGAAAATGACAAATGTACTTCACAAAAAAAAAATTAAAAAGGCAATGACCATTTGAAAACAGTTCTACCTTACTAGCAATCTAGCAAATATGTATTAAAACATCAATGAAGTATTTTTGTCCATTAAATTTAAACTGTTTGATGATGTACTCCATTGTTGAGTATAGGGAAAATGGGCACTTTCACACACTCCTGCCTTTTTGAAGGGATATTTGTGAGTATACAGCTCAGTCTTTAATCCATCAAATCTACTCTAGGAATCTATTCTGAAGAAATTCTCATACAAGTGTATGAAAATTTATAATGAAAAAATGAATTCAAGAATGTTTATTGCAACATTATTTGTAAAAGGAAATAATTGGAAACTACCTGAGTGTTCATGAATAGAAAATAGTTACATAAATTATAGTATCTCCACAAAATGGAATGCTATGGAACTATTTAAAAAATGAGGTAGATCTATAGGTACTGATATATCTATCACCTTGCTGTACTTTTTTTTTTAAAAAGCAAGTTTCAGAATTTTGCTTATAATGTGATCCGATTTAGGTAAGAGAATGCATATGAACATATTTCTATACATAAATCTGTAGAAGCAGGGCTAAAGAAATGCAAACCAAATTGTAGACAGAGTAAGAGGGATAAGACTAAAAACAGCCATAACAAGTGGTTAAAAGCAAAGGCTCTGAGGTCACAGAACATAGTGGCTCTGCTACTTACTATTTGACCTTGGAAAGTTTCTTAACCTCTCTGTGCCTCAGTTTCTTTGTCTACAAAACGGTGGTGATATAATTGATCACCTCAAAGACTTGCTGTGATCGTTAAATGGAGCAATATTGTAAAGCACTTAAAATGAAGCCTGGAACATGGTATAAGCTTACTATGTAAGAGTTTGTTATTATTATATTCCTTAACTATTTTACAATAAGAATGCATTCATGGATTTCCTGTGTAGCACAAAGAAAAGGACACTAAAATGAGAATGTGACAGTGCTTCTGAATAAAAAAGAAAAAGAAAGAAAAATTATATCACCTACATTGGAATTTTAACTATACCACAATACAGTAGAACATTGAATTTATAATAATTCATATCTTAACTTGTGCCTATGGAATAACAACCACAAAAAAAGCATGGCCACAATATTTTGCAGCTCCTGTTATCAAGAGATGAAGTCTATTTCTCTGGTCTTGTGATTTTCTTTGAATAATAAAACAAGCAGAAGTAGTACTGTGTGTCTTCTGGATCCTTGACCTTTCCAGGCACTGTAGCTCCTACCTGGACCATGGTGGGGTGCTGCTCTGACACCAGCAACCAAGGCAGCTGGTGTTGTCTATTCGAGAATGAAAGACCATGTGGAGAAGGACAACTAAGGCACCCAGGCAGCACTCGGCACCTATTGCCAAACATATTAGTAAGTTTACCTCGTACCTTTCAGGCCAGCCAACCCTCCAGCTGAATGGCAGCTGCACAAATGTGTCAAAATCCAGAAGAGCAAGCCTGTAGTTAACCCAGAGAATCATGAGAGATAATTGCTGTTGGTTAAGCTACTAAGTTTTAGGGTCATTTTTCATGCCACAATAGTTAACTGATACAGAAAATATGAGATCTCTTGGAGACAGACCACATGGAGGGAGAGGCCCAGACACCTCAGTTTTCCAGCCACTCCAGTGTACATACCAGATATGTAAGGCCATGTGGAATGAAGTCAGCCCCAGGTGACCTGCCATAAATGTAGCTACTTGAATAAGCCCAGACAAGACCAGGAGAAAAATATTCCCATCTAACCCACAAAAATGGGAGAAATGGCAAAACATTGTTTTAAGCTATAAAGTATTGAGGTAATTTGTTATGCAGCCATAGATTATTAATACCATATCCAAGAAGCTTAATTTACTAAATACATAGAATCTCTTTTAAATACAGTATCACCTCTTAGGCATGGCCTAAGGATTGTGTTAAATCAAGGCACTAGATTTTAAAGAAAGTTTCCTATATGAGGCAGGAAACGATAATTTGAATTAAATTTGATCAAACAGAACATACATATTTCTCTCAGTTCTTCCCATTTTAATCCCTTGTTTTAGAAACAAAGTTGTTAAATGCATAACTTGTCCCCAGTTATCTTTGTAGGGTCTATTGTGTATAACCAAGATATACGGAAAGATGTCCCTACCCTCAAAGAATAAAAATGCAATAGGAGAAATAAGCATCTAAATAAAGAACTATAATACAAGGATTGGGATAAGGGCCAAGAGAGGAAAAATACTTTGGCAGTTCAGAAAAGAGACAGCATTTCAGGATGGACGTTCAGGGAGGGCTTCTTCTAAAAGGTAGAAATGGATATGAGTCTGATAAGTATGGAGAGACAGCGAGAATGAAAAAGGAAGGGCATCCCAGACAGATGCAGAATCCATCTAAATTAAATAAATTTTAGGCTTTATTCATAATGATATTTGAACAAAAGGATAGATTGCCCCCATTGTAACCAGGTCCATTTGATGGCGTGTGGGATAACTTGTACTGCATACAATTTTAAGACAAAACAGACAGAGCTGCGTAGTGTGTAGCTTTTAGAACTTCAACCATGGCATCAGGTATCCTAGAAAACGGATGAACCTACTTTGTGGCCATGGGTGACTCCTGCCTATGCCCATTCTGTGATTGGAATTTCTTTGGTTATAAAACAAGGGGTTCTGGGGCAGTCTGCATTATTAAAATAATTATAACTGAAAAATGTGTTAAAAGTAAATGATGATATGAATAGAATCGTACCTTTAAAATGAGAGGCAAGAAGAGGCATAGGACTTATAAGAACGATTAGTAGAGTTTTATTTTTTAAAGGATTTTATTTATTTATTTTTAGAGAGAGGGGAAGGGAGGGAGAAAGAGAAGGAGATGTGTGAGAGAAACATGGATCTGTTGCCTCTCACAAGCCCCCAATTGGAAACCCACCTGCAACCCAGGCATGTGCCCTGACTGGAAATGGAGCCAGAGAACTTTACGTTCGTGGCTGGCACCCAATCCACTGAGCCACACCAGTGAAGGATGTTTTATTTTTTAATACTAGCTTTCTGATTATGTATTAATACATTCTTATTTATGGGAAATATAGACAAATATTTTACAAATTAAAATGATTAAAAATCCCCTTAATCACTATTAATATTGCGATTTATTTTTCCTAGTCCTTTCTCCATGAGTCTATTTGTAAATGTTTTAGTTTTAGTCAATTCATATAAACATGGTACTAAGTTTTTGTAATCTTCCATTTTTCCTATTTAAAATATATATTGGGGATTTTCCGTCAGCTGGAGCCATTGTAACAAGATGGCCGCGTGGGCGGAGCAACAGGGTACTTCCTGGCGGGAGCCAGCGGTAGTGGTGGCAACGGTGTCACCATTATAACTTACCGTTCCCCTTGCCCAGCCTTCGAGGAAAGCGTGGCAACCCGGAAGTGTCCCAGCCTGGTATCAGAGAGAATCCCTCACAAACTGCGGCCTGACTGAGTGGAGGTGACCAGGTTTCCCTTCGGGATCTGTACCCGTAACACCAAAAGCCACCGTTTTCCGTTTCCTGCCGCCTTTCTCTTCTGCATCGTTCCAATCACCATCGACGCACCACAAGCCCAGGGGCCTATCGACGTCTTTTCAGAGGTGTCTGGTCTTCGCTCCAGGCGCGTCCCGTCAGAGGTGTCGGGTCTTCGCGCCAGCCTCGTCCCGTCAGCGGTGTCCGGTCCTCGCTCGAGCCTCGTCCCGTCAGCGGTGTCCGGTC
>PVJD01010065.1:0-56814 GCA_004026545.1 Mormoops blainvillei
GATACGTCCTACTTTGTTCTTCTTTCTCAGGGTTGCTGAGGCTATTTGGGGTCATTTATGGTTCCATATAAATTTTTGAAATATTTATTCTAAATCTGTGAAATATGTCATTGGCATTTGGACAGGGATTGTGTTAAATCTATAGATTACTTTGGGCAGTGTGGACATTTTAATGATGTTAATTCTTCTGATCCATGAACACAGTATATGCTTCCATTTGTGTCTTCCTTACTTTATTTCTTCAGTATTCTGTAGTTTTCTGAGTACAGGTCTTTTACCTCCTTGGTTGAGTTTATTCCTAGGTACTTTATTTTTCTTGTTGCTATATTAAATGGGATTTTCCCTAATTTCTGTTTCTGATATTTCACAGTTGGCATACAAAAATGCCTTCAATTTCTGAATGTTGACTTTGTATCCTGCTGTTTTGCCAAATTCATTTATTAGGTCAAATAGTTTTTTGGTGGAGTCTATAGGTTTTTCTATGTATACTATCATGTCATCTGCAAACAATGACAGTTTTACTTCCTCCTTTCCAATTTGGATGCCTTGTATTTATTTTTCTTGTCTGATTGCTTTGACTAGAACTTCCAATACTATGTTGAATAGAAGTGGTGAAAGCAGACATCCTTGTCTTGTTCCTGATGTTATGGGGAAAGCTTTTCATTTTTGCCCATTGAATATGACGTTGGCTGTAGGTTTTTATCATGTTGAGAGGTATGCTTACTCTATTTCCACTTTGCTAACTGTTTTTATCATAAATGGGTACTGTATTTTATCAAATGCTTTTTCAGCATCTATTGATATGGTCATGTGGTTTTTGTCTTTCATATTGTTTATATGATGTATTACATTTATTGATTTGCATATATTGTACCATCCTTGCATCCCTGGGATGAATCCCACTGATCATGGTGTTACAATCTTTTTAATGTATTGATGGATCTGGTTTGCCAATGTTTTGTTGAGGATTTTAGCACCTATGTTCATCAGCAATATTGGCCTGTAGCTTTCTTTCTTTGTTGCGTCTTTATCTGGTTTTGGAGTTAGAATCATAGTTCTTTTAACCATTTTTAATTGGGTTATTTGTCTTCCTGGTGTTATAAGTTCTTTATATATTTTGGAGCTCAAATCCTTGTCCAATGTACCATTGGCAAATATGTTCTCCTGTACAGTTGGTTTCCTTTTCATTTTGTTGATGGTTTCTTTAGCTGTTCAGAAGATTTTTAGTTTGATATCATCCCATTTGTTTATTGTTTCCTTTATTTCCCTTGCCCAAGGGGATATATTGGCAAAAATATTGCTTCATAGGATATCTGAAATTTTCCTGTGTTTTCCTCTAGGACTTTTATGGTGTCACAGCTTACATTTAAGTCTTTTATCCAGTTTGAGTTTATTCTGGTGTATGGTGTATGTTGGTGCAGATAATTCTTAATGAAATGGTTCTTGTTCCTCTCCCCTCTGGGATCCACATGGTCTCAACCTTGTAAATACTTTTATATCAGCTTCAATTTAATTACTGAGTACTCTTCTTTCTTGAAAATTATTTGCAACTTGGACCATGACCTTAGAATATGGTGTATGTAAAAAACTAAAATATTTTAACTCACTCCCTTGACATTAAACCATATTTTGCTTTTCAAACTTCCTTTTATAAACAAATAAATAAAAAACTGGAAAGCAACCTTTATTGGAAAGAGTATAAGGCAACATTTTTTTAAAAAGACTGAAGCTGGCATGTGGTCTAAGGTAGTTGTGCCACATCCATTTGAACTCATGGTCAAAAGACTTGATCATTAGCTTACCCACCCTGTCCCACAGCTCTGGCATCTTTTCCAGGTCCGGGATGACTTTCACTAAAAGAGAAGCCCCATCATATAGAGAACACACCCACCCCCACTTGATTTCTTTTTCTGTTCATTTTCTGAAAGGATTCTCTCAGCACTCTTCCCCTTCATGCAGATCCCATCATTAACTAATTAGTGTAAGAGAAGGGAAGCATTCCACTTTTTCAAGGCCAGGTCCATCCACATGGTTGCCTCTGGCTTTTTGTGAGTCCCCTAGTGGCTTTGGGGCAACAGTATGGCTGGCTGGGTCCCCCAGAAAAGCACTGTCAAACTTTGGGTGTGAGAAAGCAACTTCAGAACAGGCATGTGGATAGGCAACTCAGGAGGTAATAAAGCACAGAGTCTGCAAAATATCAGAAATTTGGGCCCAAGAAGCTGTCCATGAGGGTGCTTTATGAGCCAACTGAACAGTAGAGCTCTCCATAGCAAGAGACCATGAGCCAAAAGTATAGCAGACTTTCCAGTGGTCAACTCCCATTGGGCTCTAAGTAAGGCATGTTAGGAGGCAAAGAGCCTTGGACAGCAAAGATATCTACATAAGAGAGTAGTAACAAGTAAGGCTTTGTCACTGGCACTCAACAAGTAACCCCGAGGTTTGGTTCAGGGATTAAATTGTGCAGACTTTACATACCCTGTCTTCACAGCACCACCAGTAGGGCTTACACAACTCAGGGAATTGATAGTCAATGAAAACACTTTTTAAAAAGATTTTATTCATTTATTTTTAGGGAGGGGAGGGGAAGGAGAGAGAGGGAGAAGTAGAGAAACATTGATGTGAGAGAGAATCATTGATTGGTTGCCTCTTGTATGTCCCTGACCTGGGACTGAACCCACAACTCAGGCATGTGCCCTGATGGGGAATCAAACTGGAGACCTTTCACGTTGTGGAACAATGCCCAACCAACTGAGCCACACCCACCAGGGTGAAAACAGAACTTTTTTCTTTTTTAATAAAGAAAGAATTTATTTTTTATTTAGTCTTTATTGTATTTTTTCCATTACCATTTAGTTTCCTTATATGCTCCTCCTCCCAGCAACCACCACACTACTGTCCATGTCTATGAGTCCTTTTTCCTTTTTGCTCAATCCCTCTGTCCCCTCACTGCCTGTCCCCCACACTAGCTGTCATCCTGCCATCTATGACTCCATCCCCCTTTTCCTTGTTAGTTTAGTTTGTCCATTACACTCCACATATGAGTGAAATCATATAGTATTTGTCTTTTTCCTGACTGGTTTATTTCACTTAGCATAATGTTCTCGGGGTCCATCCATGCTGTCACAAATGATAAATTTTCTTCTTTGTTATGGCCAAGGGGTATTCCATTGTGTAAATGTCACATAGTTGTTTTATCCACTCATTTACTGATAGACACTTGGGCTGCTTCCATATCTCAGCAATTGTAAATAATGCTGCAATGAACATAGAGGTGCTTATGTTCCGAATTAGTGTTTTGGGTTCCTTCAGTTATGTCCCCACAAGTGGGATCGCTGGGGTGAAAGGCAGATCCATTTTTAATTTTTTGAGGGATTTCCATACTGCTTTCCACAGTGGCTACATCAGTCTGCCTTCCCACCAATAGTGCAAACAGGTTCCTCTTTCTCCACATCCTCGCAAGCACTCGTTTGTTGATTTATAGATGATGGCCATTCTGACTGGTGTGAGATGATATCTCATTGTGGTTTTAATTTGCATCTCTCTGATCATGAGTGACATTGAGCATCTTTTCATATGTCTATTGGCCATCTGTATGTTCTCTTTGGAGAACTGTCTATTCAGGTCCTTTGGCCATTTTTTAATTGGATTGTTTGTTTTTTGCAGGTTGAGTTTTGTAAGTTCTTTATAAATTTTGGATATTAACCTTTATTAGATGTATCAGCAAATATGTTCTCCCATTCTGTGGGTTGTCTCTTTATTTTGTTGATGATTTCCTTTGCTGTGCAAAAGTTTTTGAATTTGATGTAGGTCCATTTGTTTGTTTATTTCTTTGGTTTCCCTTGCCTGGGGAGATATATCCAATACAATATTGCTATGATCGATTTCCAAGATATTGCTGCCTATGTTTTCTTCTGGGATTTTTATGGTTTCCAGTCTAAGATTTAAGTCTTTGATCGATCCATTTTATTTTTGGTATATTTTATTGAGTATGTTATTACAGTTGTCCCATTTTTTCCCTCTTTACAACCTCTGCCCTGCACTGCATCCCATCACCCCCATTCCTCTTAGTCCATGTCTATGGGCTGCACACACCAGTTCTTTGGCTTCTTAATTTCCCACGCTACTCCCAGCCTCTCCCTGTCCACTTTTTTTTGTAAATATTTTCCCACTACCACTTTCCCAAGACCCATCCATCCCCACCTCCCACCCTCAATCCTTCCCCCATTTGGCTTTGTCAATGGGTCCTTTATGCATGCTCCTTGATGACCCTTTCCTTCTTTTCCCCTTGTTATTCCCCTCCCTCCTCCCCTCTGGTTACTGTCAGCTTCTTTCTTATTTCAATGTGACTCATTATATTTTGCTTGCTTGCTTATTTTGTTGATTAGGTTCCACTTATAGGTGAGATCATATGCTATCTGTCTTTCACCTCCTGGCTTATTTCACTTAGCATAACGCTCTCCAATTCCATCCATGCTGTCGTGAAGGGTAGTAGCCCTTTCTTTCTTTCTGCTGTGTAGTATTCTATTGTGTAAATGTGCCATAGTTTTTTGATCCACTCATCTACTGATGGGCACTTAGTTTGCTTCCAACACTTGACTATTGTAAATTGTGCTGCTATGAACATGGGGTGCATAAGTTCTTTTGAATTGGTGTTTCAGGATTCTTAGGGTATAATCCTAGTGGTGGAATTGCCAGGTCAAAAGGCAGTTCCATTTTTAGTTTTTTTGAGGAAATTCCAAACTGGAAAACAGCACTTTTAAAAAACTAAAGAATTGCTGTTTATTTAAAGAATATTTTGTTGTTTTAAAAATGCACAAATTTTAGTTTAAGGTGTGTTAAGACAGTAACGTAGGATAAGGGAATGTTATTTTTAATTATAGGATATGTGAGACTCTACTGTTAAATAATCTTTTTCTTAAAAAGTTGATACACATATCCCAATGGGTTATTAGGGACCCAACCTTCTGCAATTCCCAGAAGATATGCTACAGAAGATAATGAAGTGACTTCGGAGGATACTATTCTGCCAGTGAGGGTCAGTGTTCGATAACAATTTGTGACCCTGTTATGCATGGAGATGCTTAGATTTCAGGCTGTAGATGTGGATTAGAAGCTCTAGGGAGCATGTGTGTATTAACCACAATATATGGAGAGGAGGGAGAAAAGAATTCACCACCCCATTGTTTGCTCATTGTTTTCTACAGACTCTACTCTTTAATTTGCTCTTACAGTACAAAGTAAGAAGGTTGTTTGGGACCTTTGGTGTTCATGTTATATGGTTCTTTTCATATCTTTTTTTACTGCTTTATAAGGTCCAGACACTACCCCACCCCATTCCCTATGTAGCCTCAATAGGTTAATAAATCCTGCATACTTCCAGGACACTCTGCACACCCTCCATTCTTCCACACACTTACCAAATTGTCAAAGTTATCTGTTCATGCGTCTGTCTCCTCTGCTTTACTGGGAACTCCCTGAGGGCAGAGACTAGGTCTTTTTCATATCTGTGTCCCTAGCACCTATGGGTTGGCATAGTAGATGTTTATTAAACTATTTGGAGAAACTTGAGATTATTAACTTTTTATTTTAACCTTGCAATCTATTAGAGTCTTGTATATAGTATGTTTTCTGCATACATCTTCTTTGATTATAATAATTTTAAAAGGCCTCAAAGGTATATGGCACTTTATGTGGTAACCAAATGTTTTCACATTGCCACATGATCCCCACCATAAACCTATTAGGAAGCAAGTCAGATATTATGATTACCACGTGGGACATAAGGGACTGGCTCAGGGCAGTTAATTGACTAGTGCAAGGCCACATAGCTAATATGAATTCAGTGGGTACTCAGAATCTACCCTGTTGTTCTCCAGTGCCCATGTTTCTCTACTGTCTATAAAGATGGAACTGAGGATGTTTGCCACCAACATGGTTTCCTGGATTTGTGAGTTACTAGATTCTTCTCTCTCCTGCTAGACAAGAACAAGGTAAAAATTTACCCCAGAACATGCTGATAGTCATTATGAGCAGCAGAATCAACCAATCTTGAAGCCTGCCTTTTCCATGGACCTCCTGTTATGTGAGATAACTTCCAATTAGAGCAGGAGTTTCAGTTACTTGTAGCCTAAATCATACCTGATGTATGAGACCTGCTTCACAGGAAGACTAAGATCTTTCAAAATAGGGCTGAGGGCCTGGCTGGTGTGGCTTAACTGATTAGGTATCATCTTGCAAACCAGAAGGTCATGGTTTCAGTTCCTGGTAAGGGCACATGCCTAGGTTTTGAGTTTAATACCTGGTCCAGGTTCATGTGGAGGGCAGCAAATTGATGTTTCTCTCACACATTAATGTTTCCCTCCTTCTCTTTCTCCCTTCATTCCCCTCTCTGAAAAAAATAATTTAGTTTTTTTTAAAAAAAAACAAGGTTCAGTCATTCTCCCAGTCTTGCCCTCTCTACAATAATCATAGATTAGATGGCTACAGTGGGGGTAGAGAAGATGAATCTCAGAGAAAAGGTTGTCAGAGAGGTTACTGAAGCAACAGTTAGCTTGTTGCTCAAGGGAAAACCAGTTATTGGGCCATGTTAATGAAGCAGAAGTTGGCAATCAAATCAATAGAGGTGCAATGTATTCTCCATCCCAACCCCAAAAGATGGTGTCTCTCTTGACAGTGTTGGAGGAGAAGGGGCAAGAACATTTATATCACTTCCAACAGATAGTCCTCAGGTCCCCTTAGAGAGCCTGAAAACTAGCACCTCCCCAGAAGGCAGTAGTCTACAATTACTCACATTAGGGCAACAGCTTTTGCCCAGAAATCCCAAATGGCTTTACAGCACTGTGAGTAAGGAAAGGTTCCAGGCACATGACTTTATGTCTTAGTTCTATTAAACATTTATTGTGATTAAGATTCACTCTTGAAATATTTCCATTTCCACAGTAATAGAATGGAAATAGTATTTGCTTTTTCCCTCCCTTTCAAGGATACTGGAAATGTGAATAACATTCATGAGGTATTATTAAGACCAGGAAACTTCTATGCATCAGCTTCAGGTCTGGATTCTGGGGTAGTTTACATGATTGCAATTAGAATGGCCCCATCTACTAGCATGCTCTATGCTAAGAAACAAGCATGTATTGAGTGTCTACTACATGCTGAGTCCTGAGCTGGACTTTGGGACTACATTAATGAGGGAAACACTGTCTCTGTCCTCAAGTTTCTAGTATAGTGAGAGATACAGGTGTACAAATTGAGATATGGAATATGAAGATTTCAGTGTTGTTGACATCTATGGGGAGAACTTGTGATAGGCGAGGCCATAAACATGAGCTGGGATTAAACGAATTGTGACTGTGGAAGCAATCCTCAAAATATTTAAAAACCAGATCTCAGGAACACTGACCAAGCAGAATGGATGGAGGTCAACACATGTAACAGTGTTCTCCAGGCTCCCTGCTGTGCTGGGCAGCATCCCTTTAGTTTCCGGGTCCCCAGGAAGTTAAAAATTGGTCCAGGAGTGGGAAACAAGGCAGCAGGAGGGGTCTTCAGGTAATTCAGAGGAACATCTCTGAGTATCAAAGTTTTCCACAATTTGAACAAGAGGTGTAGCCATGTCAGTACCCTGCTTCTATGTCATGTGAATGAGCATGTATGCTACCTTGTGGGTATCTAGGAGCCCAGGAATTACATGTGAGTTGGAAAGAGCACTTTAGCAGCCATATGGAAAATGGACTGGATTGAGGCAGCATGAAGTCAGGGAGACAAATAGAAAGGCTTTGCAATACACCAAGGATGATGGATAATGGGGCTTACTGCAGGAGCAACAGAGCATGTATTTTTGTAAGCAGGTCCAAACATCCTTGCACAAATCCCTATCTCTACATATTACTTTTGTTCCTAAGGGTTCACCAGTGGGGTTTTTTTTTGTCATGGTTCTAATATCCTAGTCGAATGCAAGCTTACAAATACAAACACACTCACACGTATACATCTGTGACAGATCCTATTTAAGTATGAATACTCAAATAGTGGTTAGCAGGCTGTAATTATGGCAGGCAAGAGGTCTGCCAAGAAAAATTCATTCAAATACTGAGGTCATCCTATTCCCAGCTGCAGGAAAGTGACTACAGTATAAACACCTGCCTTCATAATACTAACCTATGTTATGGATAGTCCTCTTTACTTTTCTAAGCACAATTATGTCATTTTTTTCTCACAACAATGGTCCTAAGAGGTGGGTAAGACTGATAATATTTAGTTGCAATGTATAGATTGGGAAACCGAGGTTCTTAGAGAACGGACTTGCCCAACATCACTTACAATTAGTCAGTGGTGACACTGGGACAAAGATGCCTTTGGCTTCTTGGTCTCATATTCCTCTCAACATTTCATATGGTCTCTTTCAGACACAGGTAATTCTAGATCATTCTTGTTCTCACCTCCTGCAAACTAACATCCATTCAATACATTCTAATGAACATCTCTGAGAGAACGCTGCAGATGACTCAAAGTTTTCAATCCTGCTCTCCAACGTGGCACTGCTCAGGTCTCACCATCCTGTCCTGGAAATTTGCCCTGGGACACTAGTTTAGTAACCTCAACCCCTTATCCTTTGATAGTCTGTATTATTGTATTAATGCTTTCTTTATTCACTCCTGTTGTGTTCTGATTACTCCATCTGTGACTTCTGATTGCCTGGTTTCTTTTCTTCTCCCTGTCTAACACAAGTCTTGGCACACAAGGAAGCACTTAGTAAAGTGTTGTTAATGGATGGTTTGATCCAATAAAGCCTTACTCTGCAATCAGAATGCTTGAAATTCCCAGTTTACAACAAAGCACTCTGTGTGTGTGTGTGTGTGTGTGTGTGTGTGTGTCCACATACCACTCATCCGATGACCTTGAGGGAAACTAAATCAATGCTGTCAAAGTGTAGCATCAGCACATAGTTATTTTACATTCCAGTAGGAACTGAAGCAAGGACCCCCCCCCCCAATTTTTAAAGAATAAATATTGCTCTAGTTCCAAGTGGTATATTTTTGCCATCTTGTGTACATTTCTGAAATAGAGTCCAGATGAGAAACCAGCTTGTGTGTATGTCCATGCCAATCTGAGAACAGTAGATTTCTATTCATGGGCAATTTCATTTCTGAAATCCCAATTGCAGAAAAAAAGACTAGGGAGCAGGTTTTAAGAAAGAGCAAGGTCAATGTGGGAGTGATTGCTAAACAATCTCTTTTGGGCTTGAAGGCAAGACTAAGACATGAGGAAGAAGATGAAGTGCTAAAATTTCATCCCTCCTCTCTCATAGTTTCCCATACAGATTTCTAAGGGACATGAATGGGAAGGCAGCTGATGGCTGCTCCCAAGAAGGCAGAATACTTGCATAGCACCCCTTATATGTGAAGGTGGCCAAAGGCAGGTGAACCCCAAGAAGATGACTAAGTAAAACGAGTCTCAGAGAATACCACCCACTAGGTTACTTGGTGAGAAAAGCCTCCTCAGAGCCCCAACTGAAGGTGAAGGGATCATTTTTTTCTATTTCTTTTACAATATGCAACATTGCCCAAATATCTAACATGTATCAGGTACTATACTTGGAACTTATCAACATCAACTACATTGCCCTGTTGGAATTTATATGCCCATTTAACATTTGAGGATACTAAAGCTCAGAGAGAGAGAGATTATGTCATTTACCCATTATCACACAGTCTGGCTGACTCCATAATCTGGGTTCTTTCCTTTGTACCTCTCTGCCTTCCTGAGTTATATTCAGTGAGCTCTGGAAACAGTAAGAAGGCTGAAAACCTCTCCCCAGTAAGCCTAAGTTTTCACAGAGGCACTTGGTCTTGAATGATGAGTGGGATAGACCCTGATGGATAAAAAGAGAGAAATGGTATTCATTCCTGGTTAAAGGAATAGCAGATGCAAAGGGGCTAATACAGAAAAGGAAAAAGCATGTTCAGAAAAATTGTAAATAGCTTTGTGGGGTTACCTGAGGGTGAGGACAGGTGATAGAAAATGAGACTAGAGTAGTTGAGGTCAGTCTACATATCATTTTAAAGAATGTGGGTTTTCTCCTGAAGGAAATGAGAAAGACTTAGAAGAGAGAAGAGTAGAGATCAGATCTCTGTTTTAGAAAGAGGACTGTGGCAACTATTTCCTCTGTCCTTGAGTTAAGTAATAGCAGAGGGAAAGAGAAAGTGACAGTTTGCAGCAATGCAGAAAAGATATTTCTAGAAAAGTCCATAGGAGGGACAGAAATCCAGTGTGGGGGATCCAATGTCCAGAGAAGTCCAAGGAATGTGACTGTTGGTGGGTGGAGGTGGGGGTTTCAGCTAGGGCAAATGTAGAGAAGTCAGGCAAAAGCATACCTAATGGAAATGGTCCCTAACACACAGCCCAGCTCTAGCCCTTGGCTCCTCTACAATCAGCAGGCTGATTTTGCTCCGGTCATCAGCAGCTGCTATAGCACCAACACAACCCTGAGGTGTGGCTTCTGACCATTAACCAGGAAACAAAAGCACTAAAATAAATCAAAGCATTTCACAGGTAAAGGCAGCCATCAGTGCACTCCTGTGAAGCCCACTCTTACAAAGAACAGGAGGGTCTTACAAAAACTTCCCAGGTGTCCCTCTTTATATATCTGTAGAATTCTGAATTAGAGCCCAGATAAGGAACCTGGTAATGTTGTGTGTGTCTATCCCAGTCTGAGAACAGTAGAATGATACTCATGGACAATTTTATTCCAGAAATTTCAATTGCAGAAAAAAGACTATGAGAACAGATTTTATTTTATTTTTTATCTTGCTCCCTATCATTTCCCTTGACATATATAGATATAGATAAACATGACAAAGTACAACCGAAGTCCCTGACAATGTGTAGCATTTAGGGAAACAACTATGTGTCATTTTTTAATTAATAGCTCTATTGAGATATAATTTACATACCATAAAATTATCATACCATAGAATTCATCCATTGTAAGTACAATTCAACAGTTTTTAGTATAATTACAGTTGTGCAACCAAAACCATATTTAATTTTAGAACATGTCCATCGTCCCCAAGAAGTAACTTTGGACTCAGTCTGTTCCCATGCCCAACCCTAGGTACATACTAATCACTTTCTGCCCCTATAGATTTGCCTTTCTTATAAATGGAATCATAAAATATCTACATAGTCTTTTGTATCTGGTTTCTTTTGCCTAGCATACTGTTTTCAAAGTTCATCCATGTTGTAGAATGGATCAATACTGTACTTCAATCATCTTTATTGCTGAAGAGTGTGCCATTGTATGGATGTGCCACATTTTGTTTATCCATTATCCAGTTGATGGACATTTGGGACATTTCCACATTTTGGCTAATAGGAATAATGCTGCTATAAACATTTGGTACAAGTTTTTGTGGACAAATATTTTAATTTCTTTTGGGTAGATATCTAAGAATAGAATTGCTGGGTCATATGGGTCATATATATATATATATATATATATATATATATATATTTTCCCTTATGCCAGTATCACATCGTTTTGATTATTGTACCTTTATACCAAGTTTGAACTTAAGAGATGTGAGTCTTTGGACTTTGTTGTTTTTAAATATCATTTTGGCTAAACAAAGTACATGCAATTTAATATTAATTTTAGAATAAACATTAAAGGAATATGAATGAATGAAATAAATATTCAGTTTGTCTATTTCTATTAAAGAAAAAGCCCATTGCGATTTTGACAGGGATTGCACTGAATCTATAGCTCACCTTGGAAAGTATTACCATCTTAACAATATTAAGTCTTCCAGTCCATGAACATGGAATGTCTTTCAATTTATTTAGGACTTCCTTAAATTTTGTCAAAAATTCTGTATAGTTTTTGGTGTACAAGTCTTGTACCTTCTTGTTTAAATTTATTCCTAAGTATTCTCTTTGAATGGTATTGGAAATGGATTTTCTTAATTTCATTTGTGGATCGTTCATTGTTTGTGTGTAGAAATACAACTGATTTTTTAAATATTAATCTTGTATCCTGCCAATTTGGTAATTTTGTTTACCATCTCTAATAGATTTTTTTTTATTCCTTAGGATTTTCTATGTATAAAGTCATGTCATCTGTGAACGGATGGCCTTTATTTCTTTTTCTTGCCTAATTTTTCTGGCTAGAACTTCTAGAACGATGTTGACTAGAAGTGGTGAGAATAGATATCTTCGTCTTGTTCTTAAATGAGGGAAAGCTTTCAGTCTTTCACAGTTAGGTATAATGTTATTTGTGGATTTTTCTCAAATGCCCTTTATGAGGAAGTTCCCTTTTATTCTCAGTTTATTCCATGTTTTTTTATCATGAAATTTTGTTGAATTTTGTCAGTCCTCTTTCTTCATCAATTTAGTTGGTCAAAAAATCAATTCATCATAAATGTAAGAGTTTATTTCTGGATCTCAAATCCATTCCAGTGATCTAAATGTCTGTCCTTATGTAGGTACCCCAATGCTTTGATTGTAGTAGTTTTGTAGTAAGTTTTAAAATCAGTTAATCAGTAAAAAATCCTTTAACTTTCCTCTTCTTAAAGGTTATTTATTTATTTATTTTTAGAGAGAGGGGAAAGGAAGGGGAAAGAGAGAGAAACATTAATGTGTGGTTGCCTCTCACGCGCCCCCTACTGGGGACCTGGCCTGCAACCCAGGCATGTGCCCTAACTTGGAATTGAACCCGAGGCTCTTTGGTTTATAGGCCCGTGCTCAATCCACTGAGCTACACCAGCCAAGCCTAACTTTCCTCTTCTTTATCAAAATTATTTTCAATACTTTGTGTCCTTTTAATTTTTATATGAATTTTGACATCGACTATTCAATTTCTTTAAAAAAAAATCTGGGATTTTGATATAGTTTGCATTCGATCCAGGAACCAAACTGTAAATTGTTGCTATTTTGATAACATTGACACTTCCGGGTTTTTTTGTTTGTTTCTTTCACACTAGTTTATTTAGGGTGGGGGTCCATTTTCACTCCTCAATAGAGTTTATATATTTCTCATATGCTTCTTCACTGATTAGTTCATCTAGTTATGAAGGGTTACTCAGTTAATCTTGAACAGCCAACTATCTTCATAATATTTGTTGACAAGTCCTGAATTTTCTGCAAGAGTTTCATTAATTTCAGTTACTTCTCCTGTTAGAGGAGAAAAGAGTTCAGTAGCCACATTCACACTTTCCAAAGCACCAAACTCACCTCATTTGTTCAATTTTTTTCCCCATTTCAGGCATCAGGAACTGTAGTAAACAACATCTCCCGAAGTCTTCTGTGTGAAATTGATTGCTTCCCATTGTTCCAATACCATTTTCTGTTGTTATCCATTCATGTTTCTCTGTTAACTTACCCACAGAGAGCAGATTTTGGGCTGATGTGCAGCATCCAGAAGGCACTCACCCTTGGGTATCAGGGCAGCTGGCAGGTAAGGTGTGGTGAGTGCCCATGCAGCAGGCAAGCTGCAGGCCCCATCCAGCATGCTTGGCACCACTCCCAGCGCCATGTTCCCAAGACTGCCAATATTGACCCTTTTGATCCAAAAAGTTGGAATGTGTTTCTGTTTACTTAGGTCTTTTTAAATTTTTTTGGCCTATATTTTGTAGTTTTCAATGTATAAATTTTATACTTCTTTTGTTTATTTAAAGTTTTTATTCTTTTTGATGCTATTATAAATACAAATATTTTCTTGATTTTCTTTTTGGACTGTTCATTACTAGCATATAGAAATACAATTGCTTTTTGTTCATTTACCTTGTATTGTGTCACCTTGCTTAACTCATTTACAACTTACAGGTTTTTTTTAGAGGATTCCTTAGAATTTTCTGTATACAAGACCATGTTAACCACAAATACAGACTGTTTTGCTTCTTCTTTTCCAATCTGGATGCCTCTTATTTATTTTCTTGCCTAATTACTTTAGCTAGAACTTCCAGTGCAATGCTAAATACAAGAGGCAATAGTGGACACCATTTACTTGTTTGATATCATGAGGGAAACAGACTTTCACTATTATGATGTTAGCTATGGGTTTTTAGTAAATGCTCTTCATCATGTTGAATAAATTATCTTATTCTTCTAGTTTGTTGAGAGTTTTTATCATGAATGTTTCCCAGATTTTTAAATACTCATATGCTTTTACTTCATCTGTTGAGATAATCATATGTTTTTGCCCTCTTCTCTACTAACATAGTGTGTTATATTGATTTATGAATGTTAAACCAACCTAGCATTCCTGTTTATTTAAATGTTAAAATATATATTTTTATATTTTGCAAACCCAATAATACAGTATTATGATTGCTCTCTAATCTAGTGTCTTTTAAAGAGGTTAAGACAAAATAGAAGAAAAATATTTAACAATTTTGCATTAATGTTCTCATTTCCCATTTCCAACTTTTTTTTTCATTTCTTTCTGTATATAGTTACTCTCTGGTGTCATTTCCTTGTTCGACTTCGGCTTCTTTCCTGTCCCTCTGCTTGTGCTGTTATTATCAATTTTATAAATACTGTTTATGCTATTGTTTTTTAAAGAAGATTTCCATTTTTAGAGAAGTTTTGGGGTCACAGCAAAATGGAGAGGAAAGTACAGAGATTTTCATATACCCCTTGTCCCACTTATGCATAGCCTCCCCATTATTTACATCTCCCACCAGAGTGGTACATTTGTTACAATTGATGAACGTACATAAACACATCATAATCACCCAAAGTGCATAGTACATCTTAGGGTTCATTTTTGGTGTTGTACATTCTATGAATTGGACAAACGTATATGACATGTACCCATCATTATGGTATCATATAGAGTACTTTTACTGCTATAAAAATTATCCATGCTCTGCCTATTTATCCCAACCTTGCACACTTGCAACCATTAATCTTTTTACTAATCTATAGTTTTGCCTTCTCAAGAATGTCAATATAGTTGGAATTATATACTATGTAGCCTCTTCAGATTGGCTACTTTCACTTATTACTATGCATTAAAGTTACCTCCATGTCTTTTCATGGATTGATTATTCATTTATTTTTAGAGATGGATAATATTCCATTAATTAGATGTAGCACAGTTTATTCATCAGTTTATCTACTGAAGGGCATTTTGGTTGCTTTTTTGGCAATTATGAAAAAAGCTACTATAAACATACATATATATGTTTTTGTGTGGACATAAATTTTCAACTCCTGTAGGTATATACCAAGGAGTACAATTGCCGAATCATTTGGTCAAGTATATTTAGTTTTTTAAGAAACTTCCAAAATTTTTTACCAAGTGACTGTACCATTTTTCATTCCCACCAGCATTGAATGAGAGTTCTTGTAGACCCACATCCCTATTAGCATCTGACGTTGTCAATGTTCTGGATTTTGGCCATTCTAATACATAAGTGGAGTCACAGTGTTGTGTTAATTTGCATTTCCCTGAGGATATATGATATGGAACAAATTTTCATATGCTTTTTTACCATCTTCTTTGGTGAGGTGTTTGTTAAGATCCTTGGCCCAATGTTTTAAAACAGTTATTCATAAAAATATATGTACCACTATGTTCATTGCAGCATTATTCATGGTAGCCAAGACATGGAAACAATCTTAGTGTTCTTCAATGGATGCTTGGATAAAGATGTGACATGTATATACAATGGAGTACTACTAAGCTGTAAAAAGGATGAAATATTGCCATTTGCAACAACAGGGATAGACCTTGAGAGTATTATGCTAAGTGAAGTAGGTCAGATGGAAAAGGACAAGAACAGTATGATTTCACCCATATGTGGGATATAAAACAGAAAGCAACAAATGAACAAAAAACCTAATAGACACAGACAATGGTATGGTGATTACCACAGGGGAAGGGGGGAAGACTGAAGAGGGTAAAGGAGGTCAAATATATGGTGACAGAGGGAGACCAGATTTGGGTGGTGACTACACAATGCAACATAAAGATGAGGTATTATAGAATTGTACACTTGAAACATAAAAATGTTATTGTCCAATGTTACCCCAATAAATTTAATTTAAAAAGGAAACTAAAAAACAATTTGATCCACTTTTAAATTGAGTTGTTTTTCCTATTGTTGAATTTTAAGAGTTCTTTGTATATTTAGGATAAATTCCTTCACTAGATGTATCTTTGCAACTATTTTCACTTAGTCTGGTGGATTGTCTTCTAATTCCCTTGACAATGTATTTTACAGAGCAGGAGTTTTTATTTATTTTTTTATTTTAAGGAAGTTCAGCTTATCGATTATTTATTTCAAGGATCATGCCTTTGGTGTTATATCTAAAAATTCATTGCCTTAACCAAAGTCATCTAGGTTTTCTCCTATGTGTCTTCCAGGAGTTTTATAGTTTTACATTTTACATTTAGTTTTATTATCTATGTTTAGTTAATTTTTGTGAAGGGTTAGTGTTAGTGCCTTAATTCATTTTTTTGCATATGGATGTCCAGTTGTTCTGACATCACTTGTTGCAAAGACTATCTTAGCTTCATTGTATTGCCTTTGCTCCTCTGTCAAAATATCAGTTGAGTATATTTATGTGGATTTATTTCTGGGCTTACCGCTCTGTTCCATTGATATATTTGTCTATTCTTTTACCTGTACCACATTGTCTTGAATATTGTAGCTTTTCTTAAAAAAGATTTTTTTTTTATTTTTAGAGAAAGAGGACAGGAGAGAGAAAGAGAGGGAGAGAAACATTAATTGGTTGCCTCTCCCACACCCCCAACATGCCTGGCCCACAACCTAGGCATGTGCCTTGACCAGGAATTGAGCCAACGACCTTTCATCCAATTTGCAGGACGGAGCCCAAACCACTGAGCCACACCAGTCAGGGCTAAACACTGTAGCTTTACAGTATATTTTAAAGCCATGTAGTGTCAGTCCTCCAACTTTGTTCTTTGCCTTGAAAATTGTGTTGGTTACTCTGGGACTTTTGCTTCTCCATACAAACTTAATAATTTGTTCATTAATATCCACAAAATAGGTTGCTGAGATTTTGACAGGCATTGCATTGAATCCATAGATCAAGTTGGGAAGAACTGACATCTTAACAATATTGAGTCCTTCTATCCATGAACATGGAATACCTAACCATTTATTTAGTTCTTTGATTTTCATTCATTCTAATTTTTTAGTTTACCTCATATATTTCTTGTACATATCTTATTTGATTTGTACTTAAGTATTTCATTTTGGGGGATGCTAATGTAAATGATATTTTTTTGACAAGGCTCATAATTTTATTATAAAATAAATATGTTAAAGAATATATTGTAATAACTCTGTTTTTTATTTACCCACCTCCCTTGGCTTTTGTTGCTGTTTCTATTTTGTTTGCTTTTCTCTATTTGTTTAGTGACTTGCCTGGACTGATTCTCTCTAAAGTCTATTTTCTCTGCAGTGTGCAGTCTCTGACATCATCCTCATTTTCCCCTTGTTTTGTTTTTATACTTGGCTTTATAGGAGTTACATCTAGTTCAGCATAGTTAGTGTTTAGCCTGTGATCAAATAGAAGTTTTTCTTAAGCACCCAGATTCAATAAAGCTTGTACCCTTTGCCAGTGTATCTTCATACGGCTTGTGGAATGCATTCACAATTCAGGAAGTTTTTTATTCTATCCTGCATTCAAACAGAGTTTAGAAGTTCACAAATAATTTTTCTGGTTGCTCCTACACAGGTTTAACCTAGTGCATGTGTAGAGTCTTCCAGACCACTAGGGAGATGTTTGATCTTAGTAGGGCCTTTTTGAAGGTTTATTTTCTTAGGTCTTTCTGCAAAGATGTCTGTCTGGCTGGTCTGCTCTTTTCTGTCTTCTATAAATATACAATTGTTTTTATACTTTTCACTACTATGATCTCTATGGTTTTCAGCAATACCTTTAAGCATGAGTTCCTTCCATGCTCTGTTCTAAAGAAAGTCAGCCTCCATAGATTGTGCTTCTATGTTGGAGCTAGGTGGGGAGAGGGTGATATGGAAGCCTGTGTCTTCTGGGGTGACATCTCTGCCCTAGAAACTCTTGAAGACCTTGTTTGACAAATACAATGCCTGGGCCTGAGCACTGGACCGGGGCACTGGACCTGGGAAGGATGAAATGGGAGCCCCTGGTCTTCTCCAACTGCTACTCACAGTTTGCTGCACCTGTCTAGGATATAGACTCCATCTAGGAGTGGGAGATGGGCAGGGCAGTCTTCTTGGCCATGCTCACCTAGAATAAATTTTCCATATCACAAAACTAGAGGGCAGAATAAGAGTCACTTACAGCCTGCCCATGCAAGAGTAAAACTACAGCCCAACAACCAGGAGCTGGTAAAGAAGAGAGCCCCTGTTTTATTAGGTGCACCCAACTGGAATAAATCTTCTGAAATATAAACCTAGAAGGAGTAGGGGAAAGCCTTAGCTCAAATGTCTCCGATGCCAATCATTCTTGCCAAGATTCCATAATTTTTCTTAAATAAATGTTGCATGCCTTTAAACTAATTTTCAGATACCTTAAATGGTGGGGGGTTGTAGTTTTTATCATTACAATGATTATTTTGCTGGGGAGAAGTCTGCTGAACTCACACAGCCATTCCAGAAGTTGCTCTATCACAATTTTTTATCTTAATTCACTATATATTTAGCAAACACCTACTAGATGCCAGGTGTTATTTTTACTGGGTTTGTTTTAAATAACAGCTTTATTAAGGTACAGTTGACATATATTTACCCCCAAAATTTCCTTCAGCCCTTAGTACTGGCACCCACCCTTCCATGCCCCCCTCCTCAGGCAACCATTGATTATCTTTCTGTCACTATAGATTAGTTTTTGTGTCTGCTTTTAATTTAAAAAGCTGGTTGGTGGTAAAGTTTATCCTTTACTAAGAAACCCACTTCAGACAGATTGTTCTTTTCTTGTGAGCCAAACATTTTAGGGGTTTTCTTTTTGTCTCTAGATCAAATTCCTCAACAGAAAGCAATGATTCTAGCAGCCATATTCTGCTGAAAAGGGGCCCTTGGTGACTAGCGCACCACATTAATGATCATAATGTTTCTAGACATCCAAAAAGGCAGCAGCATTTCACTTCTGTTTGGTAAATCCAAGTCCTTTCATTTAAAGAACTGTGGGACAGATCATAAATGGTACCTTACTCTCCAGGCTTCTTTTCACTGTCTTTGCCCACATGCCACCAAGGGCTGTTAAGCAACCTATTGTATTCTTATGCCTTTCAGGTGAATGGTTATAAACTTATAGCAGAATCTGAAGGACCCAGAGTAGCTCAGTTTCTACATGAACTCAGGAACTGAATCCCCAAATCATATACATGATATTATTTCTTTCACTCTCCAACAGGAAAATGATACTGTAGCTTTAAGTGGCTTAGTGGCTATTAACTGGAAATGATCCTAAGAACAATGATTTATTCCTTCCTACCATGTGCCAAGCTCCATGCTAAGTGGTACAGAATTGTTAACCTCATTTATAATAGTCACAATAAACCAGCAATGTTGGTATAATTGTTTCTTACTCTACACAAGACAAAGCTGAGGTAAGGTGAGATTCAAAGGCCTTGTCCTAGATCATACAGCTAGTGGATAGCAGAGGTGGAATTCGAACTCATATCTGACACCAAGACTACCCTCTGTTCGCTCTACTATAATGTCTGATTGTCAAGCTTAGGATTTAACCTCCACATTCCCAAAATCCTCTCGTGGAGGAGAATTCCAACAATAGGGCTTTTTGACAGTGTGCGACTAAGTGCCACTTGGTTCCCTGTATTTTTATTGCTTTTATGGAAACCTATGTCATCTTTTCACAGGAATTAAGATAGTTAATTGATATAAATATTCCTCTTCAGAAAGAACACAGGAATCATTTTATCCCAAAAATCTGTGTATGAATTCAGATTCAGGCTGTGATTTTGACTGTTTACATGACAGTGCACAAGATAAACTTGGATTATACTTGAAGCATTCATAATTACCACCTTGGGATTTTGTAATACTTAAAAAAAATAGTAAGTTCATACCAATAGCTATCCATGCAATACAGAACTCTAATTTAGTTGTGCTGTGTCAAAAATGGGCAGTGATACCTATTGCAATATTTTTACAAAAACCACTTTACATAATTGAGGACAGTTTGCCAGTTTGTGTTATATCTCATGCAAGATTCCCCTTCTCTAAAGCTCTAAAAAGAGATTAAATGGAACAGAGCAGTTACTGACTCTCCTCAGTAGAGGGCAGTGGTGGGCAGGGCAAGGCTGGCAGGAAGCTGAGAGAAAGATATTAACCTCTACTGTGTACCCACTAAGTGCTCCGGCACAGTGCTTAATGCTTTACAGATAGTATCTTATAAATCCTGACAATGACCCTATGAAGGAAGGATAATTAGCACTATTTTAGTCTCAAAGAAGTGAATGAATTAAACACAGATCTGGTGCCCATCAATTCAACACCACCATACTGTTTAATGAGAAATAGTATTCCAAAGTCCCATAACTGAGAGTTTATACTGATGAACTAAAAGAGCAGGCTTACGCAGGACATAGTAGGTCCTATGTATGCTGGAAACTTAAATATCTGGACTGGATGGAACAATGGGAAGCATTTAACAAGGATAACATGTAACTAGTTACAAACTTTTGATCAAGTGACAAGATGGAAATTATCTAGAAGTGGTTCAGAGGACTGCAAACCTGAAATAATAGGAAACAGTTGAGAGACCTGAAGATTAGGCCAGTGTGCCTGGCACTATGAACATGCTCATAAATGCTGGAAAATGAATATAGAAAATACGTCATGAGAAATCCAACACTGTAACTGTCCAAAGCACAGTTAGTTATTAAGAAGGTACAGACTATGTTACGTGTCTCCAAAGACCAAGCCTTGGTTCAGTTGGAGGCATATTTTAATTCCTTAAAGGAAATAATCTTCTAAATGGCAGAGAACCATCTAGAAGAGAAAGAAACTCAAAATTGTTATGAGTTGCTTTGTGAAATTAGGTTATAAAGATGACTTTCAGGAACCCTTTTGACTTTAGGATGCTCAGATTTTGAGCTGGTCAAGGTTCCCAGAATGACATCTGAAGGTCTTAATGTTTCCCAAGAAGGAACTGGTTGGTTCACAACACTTAGGAGCTGAAGCATTCAGATCATTAGAACAACTCTACTAAGAACTTGTCCACAGATGTCCTAAGAAATTAGTCATAGGAGAAATTCTGAGACTGCCTCACAAGAGGGAGCCAGTGGTGTTCCATTGGAATCTGGGCATTAAACCAATTCACTTGGAGGCTACAAATACATCTTTTGCTCAAAGAGACAAACAAAAAAGGTCAAAAAGTTTAATCATTTCATTAAACAAGAGGTCTCTGAAATACACATGCACAGGGTATAGTACCAAATAAAGCCTAATGATGATGAAATCCAGAAAAATGCAACCCCAGCCACATCTGAATAATTACTCAGTCAGCATTTACCTGGTTCAGCCTGCTGTATGCCAGTCCCTGTTTTGGTTAATGGAGGTAACAGAGATAATAAGGTATAACTCCCATCTTTCAAAAGGTCACAGTTTAAAAGAGAGATATCTTCATGGATAATATACTCCCTAGTATGAGCAATGCTAGAATAGAGATCTATACAAAAGGTTATAGGACCACAGCAGGGGTAGGGTTGGAATGAAAGAAAGATACACAGAGAGTATGTCATGTGAGCTAGACCCTGAAGAACAGTTGAGAGTTCACTGTGTAAAAAGAAAGTGGGAACATTCTAACAAAGGGTACAACATATGCCAAGACAAAGATGTGGGAAAGATCTTGGTATATTTGAAGAAAATAGTGTGTCAGATATGGATTGCTTAGGGCATAGGATGTATCAGGAAGTGGTGAATCAACTTTTTGGTATTCTTGCTATGGGGAGATTCTCTTTAAAATAGACTTTCAGCAAGCTCACCAATCACTGATACCCTGAACTAGCTTCCACTGCTGACCCAAGACTGGGCTGTGTCCTTGCCATTAGAAATCTGATTGTTATAAGGCTTCCATAATCTATCTTTTGAGGGTTATCAAAGCCACAGTGAATGGATAGTGGACAAAAGAAATGTTTCTTGGGGACTTCAAGCTGGTAATCAGCCATCTCATTATTTTGGCCTCCTCCAGGCAGCACTTCCAGGAATGAAATGATTACTATGGAAGTGTTTGCTAGAATCTATGCCCAGATTTGCCAGTGATAAGATCCTAATACTGAGAGACCAGAAAGGAGTGCCACATGTGTTAACCCACCTGGCCAACATTAGCTATTTAAGGCCCATGCTTTTCCAGAGAGAAGTGTCCAAAGGGTTTCATTCAGGAATCCTTATTGCTGTTATTACAGGCCCTTCCTAAAGGGATGAACTTCTGCATTTGTGGGTAGCCTCCTTTTTAAAATAGTTCAAAGCAGTTGTTTTTCTACTGCTAAACCTCTTTTGAAGAAGTCAAATCTGTTATTTTTAATTGCACTCAATTGATTTTATGAACCATAAGGAAAGAAACTTTACGTATAGTGTTCATTATCATCCTTCATCATCCTCAAGCAAATAACTAGGTTGGAAAATGATAACAGTAGTAGCACAGTGCTAAACACTTAATAAAAGCTCTCTAACAGCTTGGTTAAGATTGTTCTGAAATGAGTTACTAGAAGAGGATAGCCATTAAGCATTAAGACATCATTTAATATGACAGTCTATATTCAACAGTAAGAGTCTGTCTTGCTACATAAAAATAAGAAAATTTTAAGACTTGACTTCATTATTTTCACCCAAGGTTTCATAAAGACACACACATAGAAGAATATATTTTTAGAAGCACTGTTAATTTAACCTATCTTTATTCATTTATAACAAGATGGTTTTGTTAAGTTAATTCTATTATGAGGCAATAATAGAATCCTGTGACTCTAATTGAATCATGGAGTCTATGCTAAACATTATTCAGAATATAGATGAACCCATGTAGTACCATGACTTTGATCAACTGTTAAATTGTTTTTCCTAGGGTGATGTGACAATAGAACAGAAGAATAGTGAAACTTTTATCTTCTATAACTATTAGGCATTGAATCTTCAGCTATAACTTCTGAGGGAACAACAGAGGACTAGTATTTCTCCACCTAGCAGAATTCAAACCTAGCCTTGCGAAAAGGGTGTCTCTCTATCAGTATGGCAAAATAATATTAGCTGAGGGGCTAATGATATTCCATATATCAAGAGGAGCCTGGGTTCACTGTTAGATTTTTGTCCAGGTTTGTTTCTGCATAGTTTGTGTGGAATTGGAAGGTGACCACAGTAATTTTCTTTAGCAACATTGGGCCATATTGTTGACAGCTCCTTATCTACATTTCCTGTTACCCCAAATGACACTGACCAACACTATCAGGGAAATACGAAGTCTTCCCTGATCTTAGAACTGTTCCCAGTCATCAAATACATGCTGTCTCTGCTTCACATTATTAGTGTTTAATTACAATTAACATAGTACTTTTCTCTGATTGTTTCTTGAGAATAGAAGTCATATATCCGTAGCTAAGCAATAAGATTTAAGGAAGCAGTATATGGCAGTGGTAGAAATGGGCTTTGGAATAAGGCATATCCAAATCTGAATATCCCCTCACTAGCTATAAGTCACATAAGTCCTATGAGTCTTAGTCCACAAAGTGGGGAAGGTACCATCTTCCCCGCAGGATGGCCTTAAGTATATCTGAAGTGCTTGGCACACTTCTATGAATGAACATTACTTTCCTCTTCACTATTCTTACATCAGGTAAGATAACACGGTATGATCTGATTTCCATAATCTTGACTAAACATAGAGGATAGACATTTTATTCCACACTTTTTGTGTCTAATATTGCAAGGACTCCTTGTTCTGATCTCCCTCCAGCTTTAAACCCAGGTTTAGTGACTCCTGGCTGCACATGGTTTGTCAACAGCAGACTAAGCCTGCTGGGAAATGTGGTCCATAAGCATTTCCTATTCTGATAGAAGAGAGAGGGTAAGTCTCACTCACACCTTAATCCTAAGGAATGTGCCTCTTTTCTTCTCTTTTGACACACTGGCTTAGAGTCACATCTTCTCCTTGAGGAAGCAGACCACAGACAATCTGTGATGTCTGTTTCAGAGCAACAAGATGGCCACCTGCCTTAGTTTCCAGATGATTAACCCCTTTACAACCAGTCTGAGGGAATACCTGATATGGCTTAGGACCTGCAGAGAGGGTCCCTTCTGCAAAGTTCAACTCTCCCATCGCTCCTTTCCTTACTGCCCCCAAGGTTAAAAAGTAAACCTGCCTTCTCCAAGGGAACTGTTTAAAAAAACCCACTGCTATGTCTCCAATCAAGAAAAAGTACTTAAAACCTAAGACAACCCTGAGAGCCCTTTATGTGAGAAAATAGACTAAAATATTTTCTTCCAATGCTAGAAAACTCAGTTCCAGTTTTGAATCCTTTGATCCAGACAGCCCCTGCAACTACAGAGAGAGTCTGTCCCTGGAAATTTTTGAGTGACCTCTGGGCCTAAATTCAGATTTCATTAATTTGTATCTCTGTCTTAGTGGACAGAAACTAGGAAGAATCTTTCCACTTGATTATTCCTAGAAATACTTTTGGATCTGTAAACTCACCCATCCATCCCTTGCATAGCTGAACCATGGTAGCACTCACACAGTCCCACACACAGCTATATACTTCCACACAGTCACACATATGATTGCACACCCTAACACATACAGTTATACAACACTCCTCCTCGAGCAGAGAAGAGAGACAGGGGGCCCCTGAGAGATGGTAATATCCTGGGGGAAGAGATTGAGAGATGGGGTAAGTTAGTGGATAGAGAAAAGTGAGAGAATCCCAGGCTAGTAATTTGTTCTTTGTTGGTCTTTCCCCTAGACCACTTGAAGGTTTTGAATGGCAGGGGACTCTTCTCTGATGGCCCTTAAGGTCCCCACCTTAAATTGCTTCCTGCCTCAGTTCATTGCCACTCTGCAGAGGCCTGTGACCTCCCTGCCTTGGAGACTGTTTGAAGAATCAAAATGTTATCCTGCTTTAAGAGAGCTACTTTTCCAAAAGCACTGGAGGAGACTTGAAGTAAAGGAGCTTGAAGGACTATTAATGTTATGTGGGGATTTAACCTTGTGATTTTCAAGGCATGTAGGTAATAATTAAAAGAACAGCTTTCTGCTAAACAACCTAATATCAGGCTCATTCCAGCTGATGTGCCTCCCTCGTCACTTCACAGAAAGGTATCTAATACTTTTAAGTATCCCTGAGAGCAAGGCCTAGCATTGACCTGTGAGTACAGTTGCTACCCACTAGCCACATGTGACTATTGAGCACTTAAAAGTGACTAGTCCAAACTGAGATATATTTGTAAGTTTGATATTCACACCAGATTTCAGACTTAATATGCAAAAAGAATGTAAAGTATGGAAGATATCTTACTAATAACTTTTTACATTGATTACATGTTGAAATGTTAACATTTTTAATATATTGCTTTAAATAAAATAAATCAAAATTTATTTTGCCTGTTTCTTTTTACTTTTTTATGTGACTACTTGAACATTTACAATGGCATATATGTAACTCTCATATTTCTATTGGACAGCACAGCCTAGCATCTTGCCTGTTACATAGTTGACATTTTACAAATGTTTGTTGAAGGAACAAAAAAAATCAAACAAACAAAAAGGACTAGAACTTTAACAAAGGTGTAAAGGAATGCATGGTTCAGTCATGGGTTTAACCCAATCCCTTTCTACCTCCTTCTGAGTCTCCAAGCCCAAGAGGAAGAAGTTGTACTGCTGGGCCTCCTTATGTGACCCTTTAAAGTCCCTTTATTAGCACTAAATGGATTTAACATTTTTGGAAAACAATCCTTATACGAAAAGACCCTATGGCCCTTGATTCCTCTCATATATAAAGTAAGCTTTTTCTTGGGAGCAGCTCAGGTACTGAAAGCATAAAGAAAAACTTTAGGAGTTGGATATGATAGAGTTTATAAAACCATTGCTTGGGGTTTCATTCATCTTTTGGGGCTAAGTAAGATACTCTCACCCCAGGAAACTTGCTGAAGCATTTGGGAAGAGGAGGGGTAAAGTTATTTAATGTCCCCTGATATTTCCAAATTACCAGGCATCACAGTTATGAGAAATAAGGGGAGATGGTATTAGAAAATATAAGTGTTTTTCATGACACTTAAGCACATCAAGATTCCCCTTTCCTTTCAGAAGGTCTAAGTGTCTGGCATACAATAGAGCTTGGGACTTGAAAAATGTTCCCTGATCAATAAATGACAGTAACAGAAAAGGAGGCAATAAAGTATAGTGGAACAAGTATAAGATTAATAGTTGGGGAAAATTTGGTTTGATTACTGACTCTTCCTCATACTAGCTGACTTAAACTCTCTAGACTTCAGTTTTTCATCTGTAAAATGGGCCTAATTGTCTATTTCATTAGTTCATTTTGAAGATTTAGGAAGGTAATGCATGTAAAGCACTTATCTCTCTACCTGGCATACAGTAAACACTCAATGATTGGTAGCGATTCAACCCAAAGGGAGTGAAGAGGGCTTCCCAAAGCAATGTTACACATCTCATCACCCAACTGACATCGTTTGTCTTTATGTAATCGCTAATGAGATACTAAGCTGTGAAAAATATGAGAGGCCTCAGTGCTGATCTCTTATGGATATCTGAGAAAAAAACATGGTTTCAAGCAGTAGCCAAGTCCGGAACAGAACTATAGGCCTGGAGGCAAATCATCTATCTATCTATCTATCTATCTATCTATCTATCTATCTATCCATCCATCCATCATATTGAGTGTCAAGCACTGTTCTAGACAATGGGGATATAGCAATAAACAAAACAAAGATACTTGCTGTTATGGAGTGTTTTAATAGTAAAACATATACAATATACAGATGATGTATAATAGAATTGTACACTTGAAACCTATGTAATCCTATTAACCAATGTTACCCCAATAAATTTAATAAAAAAAGAAAATCATTCCAATTATTTATATTCTCTGACTTGATTTGGAAACCACTGCCTCCAGGGACAGCACTGACTTCTCAAATGGACAATTCTAGGCCTCACCTGAGCTCCCCAAAATGTGCTACTTTAACATCTCTGCCACCCCCACACCTAGCCATTCAATTCAGTCCCTCCTAAGTCTCAAATCAAAGGGTTCAGAAGTTCCCTGCTCTGCATAATACATTGGTCTTCATTCCCTTCCCTGCCTGCTATCCACATAGAGATTACCCTAACATCCTCTAGGAAGCCAAATGCACTACAATTGAGGTACAAAATTCTCAGAAGGTGAACAATATCCAGGGCACTACCAATATAAAAGTACAATATCTCATTTTCTCCACTGCCAGATATTCCCTAGGATGTATCATGGTACAATGAAAGTAGCATGGGATTTGGCATTAAGATTCAAATTCTAGCTCTGCGGCATACTGTATAGTTTTGGGTAGACCATTTTAACTCTCTGAGCTTCCACTTACTCACCTGTGAAATGAGTGTCTCCTTCAGAGGATTGTAAGGAGTACCTAAAGGGCACAGTGCCTAGTACAGACTTTGTACTTGAGAAGCACTCATTCTCTTCTTCCCAAAGTCCTTCCAACCAAGTTGGCTGTTACCTCAGGAACAATGTGAAAGCTATTCTTGGTTGGATTGGGACTAAAAGCAATTGCCTCTTAATAGTGTTCAAGCTAGCTAGTTTCTCAACTCTGCATTGAGCGATATCAAGTTACTAACATAACTTGAAACTGGTTACAATGGGAGTATATCCACTATGGAAATCACAACACTACATATATAGGTTTTATTTCTTTAATTTTCTCTAGAGAGCTAGTTTACCAGCATACAACTGCCTTAAACTCCAACACACCAGGACAACTCAGGGACAAAGAAAAGGCAATTACTCGTCATTCTGAAATAGAGACCTTTCTATAGGTTGATCAGAAATTATAATTAAAGCCCTGGATGGTGTGGCAGAGTGGATTCAGCACCGGCCTGGGAACCAAATGGTCACCAGTTTGATTCCTAGTCAGGGTACATGCCTGGGTTGCAGGCCAGGTCTCCAGTGGAGGGCACACGAGAGGCAACCACACATTGATGTTTCTCTCCCTCTCTTTCTCCCTCACTTCCCCTCTGTCTAAAAGTAAATAAATAAAATCTTTTTAAAAAACTACAATTTTATTAACTAATGTCACCTCTATAAATTTAATAAAATGTTTAGAAACTGCCAGGAAATATAACTAGTCAGTACTTCTATACAGAATATTTTATGTGACATTTAAAAATTCTTAATTGCCCTAAAAATATAAAGATCAGCAACATAAGCCGCCACAAGTATCATCACAGGGTCAAGTATGTAGCAGGTGCTCAATAAACATCTGTTAAATCCATAAACCCAAGAGAAATTATTTGCCACTTTTCACCAAAGAAATAGAACCAGTAGTTTGAGAAAAACACTCAGGGTGTGGAAATAAAATAAGCCTCAGGAGAAAAGAGCTTCATGAGAGAGATGAGAGTACAAGCTGCAATGTTGGGGAGAAAGAAGTTCTGAAAGGGTAAACAGGTTCAAGGCAAGTGAAAAGGTGGAGCACAGAATCCAAAGGAAGAGGTCCATATTAGAGTAGAGAACGAGTACATGGGGGAAATTAACAAATGCAACAACGTCCTGAAAAGGTAACAGGAATATAAAATTGAAAGTTATACATTTTCTGGATATGTATTTTATAAGTTAATTTGTTCAGTAATCTTATTCTTTGTAAAGTCATCATCATAATAATCATTTTCTTAAACCACTGCATTTTAACAACTTTGTTGATATATAATTTACATATGATAAAATTCACCCATTTAAAATATATGGTTTAAGGAATGTTAACATATTTACAGAGTTGTACAACTAGCACCCCAGTCTAATTTTAGAAGATGTCAATTATCCAAAAAAAAGCAACCTTGTGTCATGTGTAGTCAATCCACATTCCTATACCCAGCCCCAGACAACCACCAATCACTTTGTCTCTACAGATTTTTTTAATATTTCATATAAACATAATCATAAACATGTAGCCTTATGTGTCTGGCCTCTTTCATTTAGCATAATGTGCTAGAGATTTGTTCATATGATGGCATGTAGAAGTGCTCCATTTTTTTTTTCATTGCTGAAAAATATTCCATTATATGAATATACCACGTTTTATTTATCCATTCATCATTTGATGGACATTTGGGGTGTATCTGTTTTGGGACTAGTGTAAATAATGACTTATGAACATTCATGTACAAGTTTTGGTGTAGACATACAGTTTCATTTCTCTTGGGTAAATAGGTATCTGGGAGTGGAATTGCTGAGTTATATAGTAATTCTATATTTAACATTTTGTGGAACTGCCAAACTATTTTCCAAAGAACTGCACCATTTTACATTCTGAACAGCAATGTATGAGAGAGTTCCAATTTCTCTACATCCTTACTAACACTAGTGAGTGAAAAATGTTACCTCATTGTGGTTTTGATTTTCATTTCCCTAATGACTAATAATGTTGAGTATCTATTCATGTGCTTATTGGCCATTTGTGTATATTCTTTGGAAAAATATTTATTCAAATTCTTATTCTGTTTTTAATGAGTAATTTGTCTTTCTAGTATTGAGTTGTGAGAGGTCTTTATATATTCTGAATGCAAATACTTCATAAGATATATTATTTATAGGTATATTCTTCCAGAATTTGGAGTGACATTTCACGTTCATAATGGCATCTTTTAAAGTAAATTTTTTTTAATTTTGACTAAATCCAGTTTATCATTTTTTCTTTTATCACTTGTGCTTGGTGTCATGTCTAAAATTTTTTGTGTAACCCAAGATCATGAAGATTCACTCCTATGTTTTCTTCAGAGTTTTATAGCTTAAGCTCTTATATTTAGACCTATTGTACATTTTGAGTTAATTCTTTGTGTATGGTGTGAAGTTCAGGGTCAAATTAATTGCTTGCATGTGGATATCCTATTGGCTATATACCATTTGGCTTAACACCAATTTTAGTCAATCCTATTGGCTAAATCCTATTGGCTAAACATCATTTCCTTCCCTCTGAACTTTCTTGGCAATTTTGTCAAAAATCAATTGATCATAAATGTAATGACTTACTTCTGGGATTCAAGTGATTTCCATTTATCTATGTCTATCCTTAGGCTAGTATTATACTGACTTGACTATTGTAGCTTTGCAGTAAATTTTGAAATGGGCAAGTATACATCTTCCAAGTTTAATCCTTTTCAAGATTGTTTTTGGATATTCTGGGTCCCTTGTATTTCCCACATGAATTTTAGGATCAACTTGTCATTTTCTGCCGGAAAAAAAGATGTCTGAAATTTTGACAGAGATAGTGTTGAATCTGCAAACAGATTTGGGAAGTACTGCCATCTTAACAATAGTCTTCTAATTCATGAACATGGGATGTTTATTTAGGTCTTATTTCATTGCTTTCACTAATGTTTTATAGTTTTCAGCGTACACGTATTGTATTTGTTTATCAAATGCATTCCTAATTATTTTATTTTTTGGTACTACTATGAATGGAAATTATTTAAAATTTCATTTTCAGATTCTTCATTGTTACTGTAAAGGAATACAATTGCCTTATAATGTTAATATATTCTGAAACCATGATGAACTAATTTATTAGTACTATTAGTTTTTTTAGTGGATTCCTTAAGGTTTTCCATATATAAGGTCATGCCATCTATAAATAAAACAGATTTACTTTTTCTTGTCTAGTCACCTTGACTAGAACCCCCATTACAATGCTAAGTAAAATTGGTAAAAGCAGACATCCTTATTCCCATCTTAAAGAGAAAGCATTCAGTCCTTCTCTATTTAATAAGATGTTATCTGTGGGGTTTTCATAGATGCCCTTTACTAGCTTTAGGCATTCCTTTCTCTTCCTATTTTGTTGAGGGTTGTTTTAATTGTGAATGAGTTGGGTTTTGTGAAATGCTTTTTTCTACATTTATTGAGTTGATCATGTTCTTTTTGTACTTTATTCTACTAGTGCAACGTTTACATTGATTGATTTTTAAACGTTAATTCAGCCTTGCATTCCTGGGATAAATTCTACTTGGTCATGGTGTATAAACCTTTTTATATGCCATTGGATTGAATTTGCAAGTATTTTGTTCTGGATTTTTACATATATATTCATAAGGGATATATCTTTTTAGTTTTCATTTCTTATGATATATTTGGCTTTGATATCAAGGCAATCACTATAGATTGCATTGGAATTTGTTCCTTCCTCTATTTTCTAGAAGAGTTTGTGAAGGATTGATATTGTATTAACTCTTGTTTAAATGTTTGGTAGAATTCACCAGTGAAGCTGTCTGAACCTGGGCTTTTCTTTGTGAGAAGATTTAAAAATACTAATCCAATCTCTTTGTTATAAGTCTATTCATATTTTCTATTTCTTCTTGAGCAGTTTTGGCAATTCTTATTTTTCCAACAGTTTGTCCATTGTGTCTGTCATGTAATTTGTTGACATATAGCTGGTTATAGTTTTCCCTTATGCTTTTCTATTCACTTTTCTGTAAGTTCAGTAGTGATGTTCCCTCATCATTCTTAATATCAGTAATTTCAGTCTTCTTTTTTTTCAATCAGTATAGAGCTTTGTCCATTGTTATGGGCTGAATTGTATCCACCCAAAATCCATATGTTGAAGTCCTAACTCCCAGTACCTCAGAATGTGACTGAATTTGGAGAAAAGGCCTTTAAAGAGGTAATTAAGAGTGAACTCTAATCCAAACTAACTGGTGTCCTTATAATAACAGAAAATTTGGACACAAAAGAGACACAAGAGATATGCATGTGCACAGAAAACCATGTGAGAACATGGTAGTTAGGAAGCCATCTGAAAGCCAGAGAAGTCTCAGGAGAGACCAATCCTGTTGACTCCTTGATCCTTGACTTCTAGCCTTCAGAACCGTAAGAAAATAAGTTTCTGTTGTTTATGCTATCTAGCGTATGCTATTTTGTTATGGCAGCCCTGGCAAGCTAATATTTTTTTTTAAAAATCTTTTCAGGGAATCAACTCTTTTGGTCTTATTGATTTTTATGTTGTTTTTCTGTTTTCTATTTTACTTATTTCTACTCTAAGTTTTGCTATTTATTTCCTTACGTTTGCTTTGCATTTCCTTTGTGCTTAATTCCTAGTTTCAACAGACTCATAGATACATAGAGTAGATTGGTAGTTGCCTAAGGGGAGGGTGGTTGGGGGACTGTATGAAAGAGGTGAAGGGATTAACAATTACAAATTTGTAGTTAAAAATAGTCACAGGGATGTAAAGTATAGCACAGGGAATATAGTCAGTAATATAATAACTATGTGTGGTGCCAGGTGGGTACTGAAAATATCAGGAGGGGGAACATTTTGTAAAGTATATGATTATCTAACCACTATACTGTATACCTGAAACTAATACACAATAACACTGAATGTAAACTATAATTGAAAAATAAAGAAAAAGAAAAAAAATCCTAATTTCTAAAGGTAGAAGGTTAGGTTATTGATTTTGAGATTTTTCTTTTTAACATAGGCATATATAGCTCTCAATTACCTATAACTACAGTTTTAGTTGCATCCCGTAGGTTCTGATACGCTGTGCTTTTGTTTTCACTCATTTCAAAGTCTTTTAATTTTTTATTTATTTATTTTTAAATTCTAAATTGTAAAATATTATTTTTTATTTTTTTTATTGTTCAATTACAGTTGTCCCCATTTTCCCCCCATTACTCTCCCCTGCCCTATGCAACCTCCAGTTCCCACATTCAATGCTGCCCACTCTGGGGTGTCTTTGTCCATGGGTCCTTTATACATGTTCCTTGACTTGACCCTTCCCTTCTATTACTTTTATTTTTCATCACCATTTATCCCCCATATATCCTCTTACTGCCTCCACCCACCCCTCTCCCCACAATCACCAAACTGTTGTCCATGTCCACAAGTTCTTTCTCTTTCTTTTTTCTTTTTTGCTCAATCCCTCCATCCTGCTCTGTATCAGTCACTCTCTATATTGCTTGTTAGTTCAGTTTGTTCATTAGATTACATATGAGTGAAATCATATGGTACTTGTCTTTCTCTGATCTGACTAGCTTTTTTCACTAATTCCTCCTGTGATTTACCCTTTGACCCACTGGTTATTTAGGAGTGTGTTGTTTGATTTACATGTATTTTTGAACTTCCCAATTTTTCATCAGTTTATTGGTTTCTATTTTAATTCAGTTGTAGTCTGTGAATGAACTTTGTATGATTTCTACTTTTTAAAAGTTTGTTGAGACTTGATTTATGGCCTAGCATATAATCTATTCTGTAGAATGTTCCATATGCACTTAAAAAGAATATGTATTCTGTTGTTGGGTGGATTTGTCTGCAAATATCTGTTAGGTCTAGTTGGTTTATCTACTTATTCAAGTCTTCTATTTCCTTGTTGATTTTCTAATTATTTTATACATTATTGAAACTGAGATATTAAAGCCCCTAACTATTATTATCTATTTCTTACTTCTGTTGATTTTTGTTTAATGTAATTTTGGGCCCTGTTGTTAAGAGCATACATGTCTTTTATAGTTGTTATATCTTCCTGATGAATTCACCCTTTTATGAGTGTAAAATATCCCTTTTTGTCCCTGGTAACTTTGTCTTAATGTCTATTTTGTCTGTTATTAGTATAGCTACTCCTACTCTCTTCTCGTTGCAGTTTGTATTATACATATTTTTTCCATCATTTTATTATCAGCCTATTTGTATTTTTGAGTTGAATATACATCTCTTCTAAACAGAGTATAGCTAGACCTCAGGGGTTTTTTTCCAGTGTGAAAATCTATGCCCTTTCATTGCATTATTGAGTTCATTCATATTTGACATTATTATTAATATAATTGAATCTGCCATTTTACTATTTGTTTTCCATATGTCACATTACATGTCTATTTCTGTTGATTCTTTATTGCCTTGTTTTGTATTAAATGGATAATTTCTAATGTACCATTTTATTTCCTTTATTTAATTTTTAATTCTATTTAAAAATTTTCTTATTTGTTGCTCTATGGGTTACAATATGCACCATAATTTATCATACTCTACGTCAATTTTATATTAACTTAATTCCAGTAAGCATTAACAAATTTGCTCCACTAGAGCTCCATTCCCTCCCTCCTCTTTTGTATTATTAATGTCATACATATTATGTCTCTCTCTATATATATATTACAAACCCAACAATACAGTGCTCTAATTGTTGCTTTAAATAATCATATGTTTTATGAGTGATCTAGGAAAAGAAAAAACTATAGAAAGAATCTTTTAAATTAGTATTTATTAAAATTATTTTTATTGATCATCTTATTTACCATTTATGATACTCTTCATTCTTTCTATGGATTTGAGGTACTACCTGATGTCAGCTTTTTGCTCCACTATCACTTCCTTCCCTCCCTCCTACTCTGTGCTGTCATCGTTAAGTATATCTCTATATGCTTACAGGTCTGAAAACTTAATTATGCAGATATTTTGTGCTATTTAAAAAATCAATTAAAATCAACTTATTTATTCATATTAAATTTCTTTAAAGAAATTGGTGCCTGTCTACAGCAGAACTTTTGCTCCTTTGAAGTCTTAAATTGATTCAATTAAAAAAGAAATAAAAAAGAAAAAGAAAAAAGAAATATATAATTATATCTGTTTTACCATTATTACATAATTATCTTTACCAGCAATCTGTTTTTCTCATGTAGATTTGAATAACTGTATGCTGTCCCTTTCTTTCTCCCTAAATAACTTCCTTTAATATTTCTTTTTAGGGAAGTCTGTTTTCAATGAATTCTCTCTATCTCTGTTTACCAGCGAATGTTTTTATTTTGACTATATCTTTAAACGGTAGTTTTGATGGATATAGGTTTCTTGTTGGGTATTTTTTCCTTTAAGTACTTTGCATATGTCATCCCTCTGCCTTCTGGCCTCCATTTTCCTTATGTGAATTCAGCTATTTCTCTTGTTGAGGTTCACTTATATATGATGAGTCATATTTTTCTCTTGTTGCTCCCATGACTTTCCTTTTGGCTTTCAACATTTTAACTATAATACGCCTAGGTGTAGATCTTGGAGGTTTCAGCAGGTGTAAATTAACATTTTTCATCATGTTTTAGAAGTTTTTCCTCATTATATCTTCAATTTTTTTTCTACTACACTCACTCTCTCCTCTCCTTCTGGTACTCCCGTCATGTGTATGTTGGTATACTTAATAATGTCCTAGGTTTCTGTTCATTTTATATTTTTTTCTGTTCTTCAAAATGTATAATCTGTATTTATCTTCAAGTTCACTAATTTTTTCTTCATCCAGCCTAATTCTATTGTTGAGCCCTTCTAGTAAATTTTTCATTTCAGCTATTGTACTTTCCAATGCTATAATTTTCATCACTTTATTTTTATATAATTTCTAACCCTTCATTGATATTCTTACTTTAATGATACATTGTTATTATGTCTTTCTTTCATCATTTGTTAAACTGGCTTATTTAGTTTGAACATATTTATAATAGCTATTTTGAAGTGTTTATGTTTACCTGCTAAGTACATCACGTGGCCCTCATCAAAGATAGTCTCCTTTGCTTTGCTTTTCCTGTACAATGGTCACATTATTCTGTTTCTTTGCATGTGTTTTAATTTTTTGTTGAAAACAGGGCATTATAGATAATATATTGTAGCAATTCTAGATTCTGATTACTTCCACCATCACCACCACCACCATGGGCTTTGTTGTCTGGCTATTTGCCTGAATTAATTTCTGTGAAGTCTAATTTTTCTGCATTGTGCAATCTCTGATGTTACTGCTCAGTTTTTCCTCACTGTATTTTTTAAAACTATCTCAGAGTTTTTCCTGGGTTGGCATAATTTAATGTTCAGATAATGATTGGTCAAAAGTTGTACTTATGCCCCTTGACCCAGTAAGGCTTCAGAACTTGATGATGGATCTCTGTGCACCTTAGGAAATGCTTTTACATGAGCTCCATGTTCAGGCAGTGATTAGTAGCTCTCAGGTGCCCACTCTGGTTGCTTTTCAGTGAATGCAATGTAGCATACATGCACAGCCTTCCTCACCCTCAGGGATAAGTATGTTCTTAACAGGGTTCCTTTTAGCTGTCTCTTTCTAGTTCTATTGAATTTCTAGCTGGTCTGTCATTTCATGCATTGCTCCTTGTTTAATGGAACTATTTGCCTTCTACTGGTTACTCAATACAAAGATCTCTGTTGTTTTTGACAACACCTTTAGGAATGAGTTCTTTCATGCTCTGTCCCAAATAAACTCAGCTGCTGATCCTCCAATCTTACCTAACTCCTTGAGCAGAATTCCTATACTAATTTATGAAAGTAAGGGTGTGGTGGTGGCTAGATTCTCCCTGAGTGATACCTCTACCATACAAGCTGGAGCCAGAAGGTGGGGATGGTAGCCCCCACCTTCTTGGTATGATCCTCCTGGTATGAAACCTCCACCCTACAAGCAGGACCTGGAAGAGGCTGGTAGCCTGTGGTCTTCTGGATTTGCTTCTCCTGGCAGTGAACATCTGCCCTACACATGGAAACTGGGTTGGGGGTGTCTTCTTTTCCATGATAGTCCAAACTAGAGCTTCCACAACATGAAGCTGAGAGTTTGGGAAGAGAGATGCTGGCAGCATTTCCTCCTCCTGATCCCCCATGGTGAAACCATAACCCTATCACTGAAGGCTGGTGGTAAGGGAGCCCTGTGTTCTGGGCTATACCTGACCAGAGTAAATCATGTACAACATGGAGCTGGGTGGTGGACAGGTCACATCCAGACTTTGGTTGTTCTTATACTTGGTAGATTCCCTTGAAAATGCTTCTTAGCATATAGATTCCTCTAGGTCAATATCCAGACACTTTAAATTGTTGTTTTTGATAACTTTCACTAGTTAAGTGGTTGTTTCCCTGGGAAGAATTGGTCAAGCTCTTCACACAACCTTTCTGGAAGTCCTGTTCCAAAGTTACTAATTTTTAAGCTTCTGATTAAGCTTTTCCTGACTTCTTGAAAACAATTCATTTTCAAATTTACAGATGGCTTGGGTCCAGTTACCAAAGGCTTAATTTCTACACTGTAGTCTTCATGCCCACAACAAGAAAGAGAATACTTCAGAAGCTTATTAAGTGTACATTCATGTGAGCAGCCACACTCAAGTAAATTTTGTGTCTCATACATACTGGCCCTTCATTTTTCCAGCAGAAGGTGAGTATGAGCTGTTTTTCCATAACCAAATCTTCTTGATACCTGAACTTTATTCTTCAAGCATCAGACACTTCATTTTAGCTATTTTGATATACTCAGTCTAAAATGTCTCCTAAATAACTTAGGCAAAAGATAGGTGACCCTAACTATTGTACTTGAAACAGAGAATGAAGGATTGCTTTTAAAAAGGGCCATCTAGAATACCTGACAGATAACACAAACCCTATCAATTATAGGGAGGCATTAGACATGTTAATAGACACTGTAAAGGGTAGACTTCATTCTGCCAAAGAGCCCAAATATCAAAATGGTACACATGTTTACGTCACTAACATTTCAGAGAACAGTCCAGCAAACAGATGTCAGCCTTCCAAGTGAACTGGACTGGCCTAGAAATCCACTCTGAACATAGCACTATCATATCCCTAAACCTTCTCCATGCCAGAACAAAGGAAGAATCAATGACTACTCTTGACATTTAAGGTCCACCTAAAACTAGCCCCAACCTAACTTTCCAATCTCAATCTCTACTGTTCCCCAACTTGTAACTTTCTCCAGCTACATCCTTTTCCCTTTCTTCTACCTCCTCCTGGTGTGTTTGTTATCATCTGAGCCCTCCTTAAGTGTCACCTGCACCTTGAGGCTTTACCTGGTCTCAGGTAGACTGTTACTTCTTTAAATTCCTACAGTTTCTTGGCTTTTCACTTCACTAATGATTCCTATCACAGTCTTCCTTGTGTTTTGTTATAATTATTTAAATATCTACCTTATACTGCCACTGTCACCCTTCCCCTCTTCAAAGAAAGAGGGAGAGTGAGAGACAGGCAGACACAGGATCACACAGTTGGAGAGCACAGCCTTTGCCTCATTTAAAAAAAACTTTCTTGTGGTACTTAGCACAATGTTTAGCACATAGGAGGAGTTCAAGTAATATTTGCCAAAATGAATTGCTAAAACATTTGGCTATCAGTATGGATATTTTACTTTAGATCCATACCTCATACCATACACTTCAATAAATTCCAGATGGGTCCAAGAATTAAACACAAAAAAGAAAAAACACCCTGGGGGAGTGGGGAGGACAGAATCACATATTTGTCCCAGCTGTGGAGGAGTGGTAAATTTCTGAATATTGAAAAATGAAAGAAACATCAGAGACAGGATGGATGAATTTGAATATATAAATGTGAAAAAGAACACTTTTGCATAGTGAAATATAATAAAGCACACACAAAATGAAAGCAACAAAATTGGAAAAATATGTGACAAACATAAATGATAAGATTGGACTACCCACAATATAAGGGATAGATAAAAATATAGAAAGTCAATTGATTTTTCTTGGTAAGTGCTCAAAGAAAATGAATAAAGAAACAGATGGCAAACTATGATATTAAGAAATGTAAAGCCTCATTAAATAAATAAAAATTAGAACAAATGGATAGTATACTTACATGCCTATTACACTGGCAAAAATATTTAAAATGATAACATTCAGTGTTGCAGGGCTGTGAGAAAATGGGTGTGCTTATACAATTTAATCTTTTGGGAGTACAATCTGGCAACATGTAACAACAGCTATAAAACAACTCATACCTTTTGACCTGGTTATTATACTTTTGGTAAGATACCAGAAAGCAATAACTCTAAACAGAAGAAATGCAGTTTGTACAGAAATCATTCACTGCATCGCTTTCTATAAAGGAAAATTTTAAGACAACTTAAATTCCCAATAATAATAATAATAGAATGGCTAAGCAAAATCTGGCATATCAATACTATAGAATACTACAATCTTATATTTTTGGGTGGAAGGTTATCTACCTGTTCCACATTTCCAAGTTTTTCCTTTTGTGGTCTCTCTTCACCCCAGTTGTCTAGTATGCAACTGTCATTGTGCCCATTTCTAAGGTAAACTACCTCCTGAAACTGTACAATCTGCTACCCTCAATTCTAGTTTACTGCTTATATTCTTCTAAAACTGAGGGAATAACAGGCTCCCATTAAATTAAGACTCAGTGGGTCTCTCTGAAGTCAAGGCATAAGGGCCTCTTCCCTTGTAACACAGGCTTTGTGGCAGCTGTTTCAAAGCCTTCTCTTTTTTTTTTTTTAACTTATTACTGGGGTCCAGGCTATGTTATGAGTTTCAGGATAAGTGAGACATTACTGAAAATGGTTTTGACTTAATTATAGGCCCTTAGCAAAACTGTTTGCATTTCATAAACACTAATGTTTTTGAACAAAACTCTTCTAGTTCATACTGAAAATATTTTCATATGGAAACACCTCTGATCAGGAAAAATAGCCTTAAACTCTGTAAGTCTTGAGAATATATGTGGCCATGTATTAAAAGCAATTTTGGGGACAAATAATAGCAAATGTATTTATTAAGAGTCATGCTCATATGCCTATTATCAACTAAAATTCATTTC
Source organism: Mormoops blainvillei (assembly GCA_004026545.1). Lineage (NCBI taxonomy): Eukaryota > Metazoa > Chordata > Mammalia > Chiroptera > Mormoopidae > Mormoops > Mormoops blainvillei. The sequence continues at coordinate 39,786 of PVJD01010065.1, forward strand.
TTTTAATAGGTTTCTTTGATTCATTACAGATCACTACTGCTTTGAAATAATAGATAATGTGCTTGAATTACACAAATGTGAAAATTACAGACTTACATTTCTCATCAAGAATCTAATCTCAAACATTTCTCATCAAGGACCCATTCTCAAACTTATTTTTTTAAATAAAATGTCAGTTCTGTGTAAGTTATAGATTTGACTGAAGGCCATCCATGATTAGCCTGCAAGTCTGATATCAATGCAGGGCCAAAATACAGACACTAACATAAACTTATTAGAGCCTTTTTGTGAAAGACCCAGACACCAGCCCTACCAAAATAGTCAGTAGATACACTAAAGGCAATCAAAATAAATAGAAATACGAACATTTTGGGTGGGAGAAGTGATTGCTGACAATGTTAAAAGAGAATTATATCTTTATTTTGAGCAGCACAACCAATAAAACAAAACACTCAGAAGAAATTTAAACAGTGAAAACTTGGTTATGATGATAAGAAGATAAAAAAAATATGAAGAATTTCCCACCTTGAGTCTGTTCTCTGGGTGGAGCTAAGGGTATTAATTCTGCTTGTGTGAGGGTGTAAATAACAATCTTCCTAGTTCTGAAAGGAATCCCTGAATGGGAGGCATTCTTTGATTTTGGTTATTCTGCAAATCACTATATTTCTTATAAGTAAAAACAGTATTAGTGAATCTGTAAATCTTTTTCTCTGCCTACAAACATGAGCTGCTTAGTGCTTTGGTCAGCAACAAATACTGTGTACACTCTTAAACAAACTTTAATGGGTCCAAAGATTCCCATGTGTTGAGCATCTGAACTAAAAATGCAATTCAGGTTGATAGGCAGGAAAGGAAAGAAGAGCTCATGGAACCACAGAATCAAAAGCTACTTTCAGAATCCAAATCTGCTGATGTCTGGTACCAACACTATGGTACACATTTATATGAATTAAGTTGGCAGGTCGATAGCTTCCTCATTATCAAAGTTGGGTTTCTTGAACTCTTAGGGCACTGGAAGAGAATATCTGGACAGCAAGCATATCGATAGAAGGCCAGGAGAGTGAGACCTACAGGAGATACTGGCTGAGCCATTTCCTGAGCATATCAGAAGGGAATGATTTCAATTATTGTCACTTAATGGGCCAGATGCTGTGTCTTGCCCTAGCCTCACTATGTTCACTCTTTCAAAACAAAGAGGATGATGGAAAGAAGGAAGGAGGGAGGCAAGCAGAGAGAGAGAGGGAGGGAAAAAGGGAAGAGCATTACAATTAAGTCTAAGAAAGGATTAACAACTGTAAGAAATAAAGGTTACTTTTGCATAAAATAAAAATATAAAAGGTCAGTGTTCAGGAAATGTTAACACACTAGCTCAGTTACTCTCAGTTCATAGGCCTGAGTCATTAGGCTTTGCAGACCCAGGGAATAGTACCATAGCTTTGTCGCTTGTGTTTTTATGAGGCATATCTGTGCTGGTGGCAGCTAGCAGACTGGCAGGACCACAAACTGGCATGCCCTCAGGTCATAAACTAATTATGGCACAATCATTCACTTGTTCTAGCTATTCTGCCAGTTACTTCATGAGTGGGGAGGGTGGGACCCTTGTCTAAGGCCAGCTCTGGAAACAAGACCTCCCGGGCTTAAGCCTTCCTTCCTGAGGGGTTATGTGGGACTCTGTAGGGCCATCAACAGTCTCAGTAAGCCTAGCAGTCTATTCCTTTGTGTTAATAATCCATTCACTATTTATTGTCTATGTTGTATAAGACCCAGAGAGGAAATGCGAAAAATAAGGGAGAATGTACCTTCAAAGGGCTTAGAGTCTAGAGGGAGAGGAAAACACAAAAAACATCTAAAACCTTCACATGTTTGAAGTCCACTTGTACATCTCAAACCCCACATTTTCCTAAATAGAAGAGGCCTTCTGAATCTAGACCATGCATTAGTCCTCTGAGTCCACCCCACATATTCTAGAAAAAAAAAAAAGAAGACATTTTCTTCCAGATTCAGTGTAATCTTCCATCTTTTCCCCAACGATGGGAGAAAACTGTCCCTGTTCTCCAGACTCATAATTAAATTAAGGACTCACCAAAGCCTGCTTATCCAAGAGAAGGACCAATCACTCCCCTCCAGTATAATACCTCTCCTGCCTGTAGTCCTGTCTCCACAGCACCACCCACAATCAAGGTTTCTGATGAGGCACACAGATGAGGCATATTCCTTTACACAAAAGAAGGCTTACCCACCCACATACATGCAGACTTACAAATAGCCTCAGGAAGCCAAGCCTGCATACCCAAAAATGTATGTGAACACATGAAAATGTATGTACGCAGGTTTGCTTACAGAGTCAAAAGAGAAAGTACACAGATTGGGGTGGGGTGGTAAAAGTTCACAGCTCAGTGAGCTGGAAGCCTGGGTAGAATGAAGAATGAATGAGTCCAAAATACCCACAGGGTGCTGCTTTTTGAGACAACAGCACACACATAGCCAGCAGTAACAACTGATTTCCTGGGATTGGAGAGAATGGATTTGTAGAGACAACTCAGGAAACGGTTTGAGGATCAATAGGCCCCATCAGTATGCCAGTGATTTAACAGTAATATAGTCAAGATCCCAGAATAAATCATTTCCATGCTCATTACTGCTTATGGCAAACATCACCCAATTCAGACTTAAGAGGTTCAAAGAGCCCAAGCTCTCTGACAGGCATCATTGAAAACATTCCTGCAAGGAGCACCCTTTATAAGGTGGAGCCTGGCCAAGAACACAGGCATCTGCTCCCCTCCGTGGTCACATATTCTCCTGCTGCCTTCCACCCTCATAGAGGCCCTCACAGTCTGTTTGCATTCCCACACCTGGCCCCACCTTCTAGCAGGGGCCAAGAGCATCATTCCTGGATGAATGCCCAGTCTTTGAAGTCAGAGAGAATTCAGGCTGTTAGATGAGGAGATCCAGATTCAAGACATCTCAATACACACTTCCCCCTACTCAACAATGCTTACAATAAAGTTGCACTCAAGAGGCACTCTGGCTGCTAGAAAAAGAGGAAGCCAGAGGAGTGGGTGAGTAAGTTAGTCTCTCTAGGCTGGCCTGAGCTCTGTGGAATGTCAGGCTTACTAGAAAATTGAGTCCTGCTACTGAAGGTATGACCAAGGCATCCGTAAGTTGGTACTGACCAACCAGCCTTGCCTTAACAAAGTTTTTCTCCCCAACACCTGCCCCACCCCCCAAACTACACCCACACAAATAAAGTAGTCAGGCCCCCAGGCTTGATTCTCAAGAGTGTAGCAAACAACTCAGGACAGAAGCAGCTTTGGAGACCTTGTGCCTCCCTGTTCAAGTGACTTAATAGAATTTGAGGTTGGCCAAGAACAGGTCTGAACGTTTGTCTGGAATCAGCCATATTTGAAAGCAATTGTTTCACTTCAAGATTACAAGAGTCTTTCTTTATCATCAAAAGGGAGAATAAACAGTAACCATCCACTTATGCATACATGTTCAATAGGTATATTTCATGGGAATCAGGGAGAAATGAAGCCTTCTCCCCTCTCCTAGTCCTTAAGGTCATCAGTCTGCCATACCTCTAACAATAACAACTGAAATACAATAACTCATATAGCACTTGACAGTTTACAAAGTTTTTTCCCATTTATTACCCCATTTAATAAAGATTAATCCAGTATGTGTTTTTAATGAAGGGGATGTTTTTTAAAGTGTATTCCCTTTAACCTAGTAAAGTTGCTTGTTTTTTTAATATCTCTTAATAATTAGGCAACCGTGTGAAGACTTATGTACATAAATGTTCACTGTAGCACTGTTTATATTAGCAAAACATTAGAAGCAAATTAAATTACTATGGTATTGGTTACAATATTTATAGTATTCATATAGTCATAAAGTATGATAGTGTAAAGCCATTAAAATGCTTATATTGATCTGAAAATATTTCTACAACACAGTATTAGGTATAAAATGAGCTATCAAATAATACATATCATATGACCTCATTTTTAATATGTGTGTATATGTAAAAATAGAAAAATAAAGTGTGACATATGTATATACACTTAATTATCAATTCTGGTTATCCATAGGTAACTGATAATTTTAATTTTCTTCTTTAAACTTTTATGTATTTTTTAAGTTAAAACCAAAACAACAAACAGTATTGCTTTTGATAGCATAGAAAATAATAAAACTATATTCATTTTGAATAGAAGATGAGATATGGTATGCAACAACAATAGTAGCTAACAATTGAACAATTATTGTGTACTATAGCTTTAAACACACATATTTTAACCCTCATAACAACTCCAAGAGGGACCCCCATCTTACAGATGAGGACAGAAGATTGAGGCTCAGTGAGTTTAAGAGAGTTCCCAAGGACACATAGCTAGAAGTGATAAAAGTTAGGATTTGAACTAAGGTTTCTCTTGACTCTAAATCTCATGCTCTTCTTTGGTGCTCTATCACCACCTTTCTCAAGGGCCATTCTCCCTTGAAGTGCTCAATGTACCAAAGCCAGCTTTAAAAAAAAATTATTGTATTTTTCCATTACCATTTAATTCCCTTATACATCCCTCTCCTTGCAATCACCACACTGCTGTCCATGTCCATGGGTCCTTTTTCATTTTTGCTCAATCCCTCCACCCCCTAACATCCTCCCACCAATAGTTGTCATCCTGCTCCCTACAAGTCTGTCTCTATTTTGCGTGTTCTTTCAGCTCATTCATTAGATTCCACACATGAGTGAAATCATATGGTATTTGTCTTTCTCTGACTGGTTTATTTCACTTAGCATAATGTTCTCTAGGTCTATCCATGCTGTCTCAAAGGGTGAAATTTTCTTTTTTATGGCCGAGTAGTATTCCATCGGTGTAAGTGTCTCACAGTTGTTATCCACTCATCTACCGATGGACACTTGGCCTGCTTCCATATCTTGGTGATTGTAAATAATGCTGCAATCCAATTTAAAAATGGGCAAAGGACCTGAATAGGCACTTCTCCAAAGAGAACATACAGATGGCCAATAGACACATGAAAAGATGCTCAATGTCACTAATCATCAGAGAAATGCAAATTAAAACCACAATGAGATATCACCTCACACCTGTTAGAATGGCTACCATCAATAAATCAACAAATTACAAGTGGTGGTGAGGATGTGGAGAAAAAGGAACCCTTTTGCACTGTTGGTGGGGATGCAGATTGGTACAACGACTGTGGAAAGCAGTATGGAATTTCCTCAAAAAATTAAAAATGGATCTGCCTTTTGACCCAGCAATCCCACTTCTGGGAACATATCTGAAGAAACTCAAAACACTAATTCCAAAGAACAAAGCCAGCTTTTATACTGTCAAGTACTTATGCCAGAGAGACCCCATTAAGAGTATAACTCTTTCCAGGTCACAGCAAGGTTTCAAGGAATTTGCAAAACCATCACGGCCTAAATATCAAAAATAAAGGGAAAGTAGCAACATCCCAAATTGAAACCTAGTCCCTAAAATCTCATGAAGGCAAGTCAGGTCTTTGTTTGATTCAAACCTCTGCTCCTTCCATTCATCTATTTCTTCACTGAGCACCTATCATGTGCCAGAAACTGTGGGGGTGGGTACAAAGATGAGTAAGGCAGACTCCTACCTTCAGAATTACTTGAGAACAAACTCCAGGTTGAAATGTGACAGTGGCTAAGGAGCCACAGCAGGAAACTTGGATAGACAGGAAGCAGCAGACCAAATCCTTCTTTACTACACTATAAAGGAATAGTATATATATGCACCAAATTACCCAAATCCAGCAAACAGTATTGATCAATGGCTATGTACCAGGCCCTGAGTTAGGTGCTGTCATGTATCTTACTAGTACTAATATTATTACTACAACTAAGAAAAATGGCAGCTAACATTTTATTAAGTCCTTAGTGATAGTGCCTTTACAGGCAATATAAGTTTTCACAACAATAATTCTATTAACTTGGATTAAGATAGAGGTATAATATGAAAACAAAATGGAACAAATCCAACAAACAAAGCCTCTAGAATTCTCCACAGATCCCCTACTCACCACTAGGAATTTGATGGTCATGCTAGAGGATAGAATTGTTTGAATATACCAACACTTTCCATGTGTTCCTTTCTTCCTTTTTTTTTTTTTTTTTTTAGTTTTGGCTTGACACAACACAGATTTATTATTTCTCAGTGTCTTTAGGTCAAGAGTCCAGCCTACTGCTTAGCTGGGTTTGCATGACTACAGTCAATGTGTTGGTCAGGGCTGGGGTCTCATCTAAGGCACAAGTGGGGAAGAATATGCTTCCAAGCTCACGTGACTATTAACAGGATTCAGTTCTTTGCAGGCTGTTGGATGCTTGGTGGTTGTCAGGTAGAGGCTGCCTTCATGTGTTTGCCAGATGGCCTTTTTCACAGGTAGATCACATTCATGGCAGCTCACTACCTAGAAGCCAGTATGAGAGAGGGTCCTGTTCCTTTTAGTCCATCTCAGAGGTTCACAAACTTACAGAATTACTATATAGGGCTCTATAGACAGATGTAGTACTCTATTGCAATACAAGGGATTTTCAGGGGGTAACTTCCAAAAACTGATTCTTTTTGTCTTATGTTCTAATTTTAGTGCCTGACTTTAAAGGGTACATGAGATAATAATGATGATATGAATAGTACAATATATGCCTTAATATACTGTTTTATAATAACCCTATCAGGGAGTACCTTTGACCTCATTTTACAGGTTAAAAAACAGGTTTCAGAAAGGGTCAGTCCTCACTATTTTGGTGTCACAAAGCCCAAGTTTAAACTCATATGTGACTGACACCAATGCTCCTCACACAGCTTCATGAAAATAAAGTAATTTGCACTCAACCATGGACTAAATACAATCGGGTTGGCATTATTATTTAATTTAATTCTCCTGACAACAACTCTGTGACTTAAGAATGATTCCCATTTAGCAAATGAGGAAACAGAGATAAAGGGAGTTGCTTCACAGAAATTGCTCAGGAGCACCTGGCTAGGAAAGAGAACTTCCAGGCTTTGAATCTAGATGTCTGTAGCTCCACAACTTGTAGTCCTTTAAGTCAACCTACTGCTGAATAGTGATGGCCCTGCACAGCTAAAGAACCAAACTCCCAACATTGGTGGTGGTGGGAGGGGGAGGCAGCAGCAACTTTCTCTTGGCAGCCTAGTGCCAGAGAAAGCTTTCCTGAAGTGGCACCAATCAAAATTTGACTTCTAAGCTTTTAAAAATTCCTACCTATTCTGTTCTTTGTAAATATAACTATACTGATAATTATAACATTAACTATATGTGTGTGTTTATGTGTATGTATATATAGTTATATTTATAAAAAACAGAATAGGTAGGAATATATATGTATATATATATATATGCACATACATACATACATATATATTACTTCATATGTATATTTTAACCTATTACTTAAATCATATCTAATAATGTTAATAGTAATACTAGGTAGTACTTATTACCTAGTAATAAGCATTACTGTGTGCCAGGCTTAAAAAGACTCAAGAACTTACTACCCAATGTTACACAAATAATAAATAACAGAATTTCAGTTCAACTCAGCCTCCAGATCCATAGTACACTGCCTTCTTACTTCTTCCATATAGATAATACAGAAAATATGTTAGCAAAAAGAAAGAAACAAAATCACCCGTAATATTATTAACATATTTGCTTTTCTCTACAGACTTTCAGGCTGGTGTTTTGATTTGATCTGGTCCTTAATTATCCCACATGTGTCTGACCTCTTTCCCCAGATTGCTGATAAGCCCCTTGCAGGCAGTAAGTAGGCCTTCCATTTCACTTCTCCCCACCACCTCACCCAAATTCCAGTCCAGAGCTCAATGGATAATCATATCTGTTGCTGATGGACCAGCATGAGGAGACCCAAGATCAGTGATGATACCAGAATGAAGCAGAATTTTCCAAGACATGATTTCCTGAACTTGGGGGCCCAGTGAGAGTTCATTATGTAATCGGAGACAATGTGAGAAGTTGGGTAAATTCCAGAGGCCCTAAAATGACCCAATCTTTTATCAATCATTAAATCAGCCCAATTGTAAATCCGTAAGAAGACTTCTTAAAGAGTTGATATGTCTTGCCCTGGTCAGTGTGGCTCAGTTGGTCGGAGCATGGTCCTGGAAACCAAAAGGTTGCTGGTTTGATTCCCAGTCAGGGCACATGCCTGGGTTGTGGATTTGTTCCCTGGTCAGGGCACCTACTTGAGGCAGCCAATAGATGTTTCTCCCTCGCATTGATCTTTCTCTCGCTCTCTCTCTCTCCCTCCCTTTGCCTCTCTCTAAATTTAATGAGTATGTCCTTGGGTAAGGATTTAAAAAAAGAGTTGATATGTCTTTAAATAAATTATCAAATGCTTGGACAAAGATGTATGTATAAACAAGTTCTCCACAATGTTATTTATAATAGCAAAATATTGGAAACCCAAGTGGCCAATTTCATGGAAGTAGTAAATTATAATGCATCCATATGGGGCTATTATTATGCAGTAATTTAAAATTAAGCTTTCAAACAATTTTCTAAAGACAAGGAAAAAGAGCTATAAGATGTTAAGTGGAAGAATTTAAGGAAAGGATACAAACAATATAGCCATGTAGTATTATCTCAAATATGTATTACTTTTATAATCAAAATATATTACTCTGTTAATGAGAAAAAATCAACTTATAAAAATGGGTAATTATGACCCTTTTCACAATGTCCTTTCTGTCGCAATTAGTTTTGTCTTTTCTCAACCATGGTTTAAGTTGCTACTACTTACCTTCGTTTCCTTTGTAAAATGGAGGTGAAATTAACTACTAATCTCCCATAGTTGCTGAAATGAAATAATGGATGTGGAAGTAATTTTTCCAAACATTAGAGTACTATTCATTTCTGAGCTATTACTGAAGAGATCCTAATTTGTGCTGAATTTTGGGGGGCTTACAGAATTCAATCTCTGTTGGAGCCAGGCCTTCCTGCCCATTTCCAGTGCCATAATTACATTCCTGGCCTTTACCCTTTCATTGCCTGAATTTCCACACCAGTCTTCGAGTTGGAACTCCTCTAGTCTCTGGCTGCCTCTATCCACTAACCACAAAGCACCAAGAATCACCTTTCTCACCATATTAATCCTTTGCTCAGGCTACCACTAAGGCCTCAAGTGCTCTTCACATATCACACCAATTTTTAAACCAATTATTCTATGATGTTCTCCAACAATCATCCCAGTCCCCATATAGTCAACTTAGAAGTCTTCAACATGCCTGTGTTTAGCTAGAAAGTATTGCATTAACTAGCAGATCCTCCAAATGTCCTACCTTTCTACTTAAAGTGTGGTCTCTGGACCATTATCATAAGATTGGGAGGGGGCAAGTGGTGACCTTTCGGAGTCTTCGAAACCCAGAAGAAGCAGTAGTAGCATCTTGTGAAGAGAAAAGGCTCTGGGGCTGGAGGGTTAGCTGTAAAGCTCCCAGTATGTTATTTGGCATGTGGGTCAGGACCTCTTTGTATGTCTGTTAAGTAATAAAGCCTTTGGGTAAGGAAGTACTCAAGAGTCCTAGGTCACCTCCATGTATACTAAGGGCAGGAAAACAGACACTGAATTCTCTGTGCTACAGGTAAGAGACCTTAGCCACTGAAATGGATAATTTTAAAAAGTCAACCAAAAAGCAGGCAGAGATCATGGGACTTAGAATTAACAATGTGATATTACAAGCAAAAGATAAGAAAATGAGGAAGAAGAAACAAAGATTGCATTGCAACCACAAAACATGCTGCAGCTGAAAATGAGTCTGAGATGGCAATGATAAGATCCAATTTAAAAACTCAAATTTAAAGAGTTAGAAAAACAAGCAAAATTGAGTCCTATGTGGAAAGGACATTATTGAGAACACTAGTAATGAAATCACACAGCATCTAAGCACTGCATAAGGGAGCCCAGGTTCCTATTTACTCCCCCAGGCTGAGGGAGTAGATGGGAACCTGGGCTCCACTTGCAAAGCCTGGTGCCTCTATACAGAGCTGACTTCACCTGAAGAAAGTAGAGTCTTTTGTAGCTGGCATAAAAGCACCATACATGTAGTGATAGCTCAGGAGTCTGTGTCCTCAGAGGGTTTCATATTGATTTAAAAAATGACTATAAAGACAAATATTAAACTGTTGACCCCAAATAGATACAGCTATTTAATTTCTGACACACTTGATCCCTTTTCAAGAACATACAGCTGGACATTATATGAGTTTTAGTTGATTCCCTGAAAAGCCAAAATTCCCAACAATAATAACCTCAATTGGTCACTTTGCTAAACCAAAAATTATTAGGAAAGGAAATAGCCCATGTTTCAGAAATGAGAGCCTTACACATAACAGATAGCCCAACAATGTTTACTGAATGCATACGTAGTTTGGGGGAAAATAGGTTAGGGGACAGAAAGAGTCCTACCTGTGTATCTGCAGAAGCACTGGGGGCAATGTAAGCCACCAGGCTACTGGAATTCCTCTTGTCCTCCCCACAGTAAAGTCTCAATAAACTTATCTTTTGCCTGGACACAATCTTCCTTCCCTTATCTTCGTCCCTATTCCATACTTCCAACTATCAGAGCTAATTTGAAATCTCCTGGATATATTCTCTTCTCTGACACAAAGGTAATCAAACTATACCAAGTTAAGCTGCAAAATGTTTTTTATTCTACATATTTAAGATCTAAGATCTAAGATCTAGACCGGGATGATAATAGGAGACTAACATGAAAGGATGATCGTATAGGCATCTTATCTTCATTTTTTAAACTAAAATTCTTAGTTTGCTCCACACTGGCGTGTAAACAGAGCTGAAGCCCACTGCAGGTTAGAGGTGAGCAAGGAGGATTGGCAGGCAGCTCAATAAATATGCTTATATTTCCAATGAGTGCTCTTGGTTAGAGGGGCAGAGATGGGAGACCAGTGGGTGGGAGTGGTTGGACACTTCCAAGGAGGCTTTTGTCTGACCCTGGCTACTTACACTTATAGCCTGAGAGACCAAGATGCCTCCCAGCTACTCCACACACAGTCTCAGCAGAAACAAGTATAAGGCAATCAATGCCTTTTCTTTTGAAGTATAGGGTTCTACATCTGGGAATATGGGGCTCCGAGCTATCAGCTCTGAACAAGGAAAGGGATCTGGAAATCACTGTAGAATGTTTCCTGAAGACACCAGGCTAATCTTCTGTTTGTTTCAGCCAAAATAATTGGTCTAAGTATGTCAGGAACAGAAAAAATTGAGAAAGTGCTCCCTTCTCTCACTCCTTCACCTAACCCTCCCCCCAATTCCTTCTTCATGGTTTGCCTTCACCTGGGATTATTGTGTGCATGTCTGGACACCACATCTTACAGATAACGGGATCGAACTGGAGAAGGTCCAAAAAAGGCTTAAAAATGGTAACAAATAAAATAAAGTCCAACTTCATACAATTAGTATACTTTGAAAATGCATCACTCCCAACTTGGCCTCAACACCACAGTGAATATTCTTGTAAAACAGGGACTGGTTTCTCAAACAAATAAAAAATGAGTATCCTTATTTTGTTGTCAAACTTTAGCAAGTATGCACAGTTTATTCTGGAAAAAGAGACTCAATAATGACTCACAAACTCTTCTAATCCAGAATATTGTTTGTAAAAATAATAAGTCATACAGGCTGCACAGTAATGTAATAGCATCACCCTCCTGTAGAACAGATTTCAGGTGTTAGCTGAAAGAAAGGGAAAGAGAAGGATTATTAACTTTGGTTTTATCAGATGATGAAATTAAGGCAGGGCTACTTGGTAATAAGTTTTTCTGTCGTTAAAAAGTAGTTTTTGTTTTTTAAAAAAATTCACTTAAGAAGACATACCCATTCATTCAAAAAATAAAAGAAGAAAAAAGACGTGTGCTTCCCATATGGTTAAGTAATAATCACAACCAGTCTTTGACTCCCTTAAAGAGTCTGATGAAATATATGAAGGGAGAAGAAAAGGGGGCCCTGTGAAAGGTGTATGAGATAGGGTGGGGGTTGACAAAGATATTATGGGGCCAGAGAGAGAGATCAAGAGCACATTTTTACTTTGCAAAACCAACTTAGAGACCCTTAGGTAGTTGGCTTATACTCATGTAAAATACCAGCCAATCCATCAACAGATTTTTTTAAGTACCCACTAGTGATTTATAGTTAATGCTTAGTGAACTGGAACACTGCAACTGGAACTACTTAAATTTTTTTGACTTCTGAAATGTAATTAAATTGGTACACACAGGGAATTAGCAACAGTATCATGATCCTTTAGAAAACGATGTGTTACCCATTGAATTAGTCTGTCTGTCTGTCTGGGTAGTAAATCATGTTCTTGTCTAACATGCTAGATAAGCATATCTCACTCAACCAGAGAGCTTGGAAACTTCAGATGGAAATCATTTACAAAATACAATTGGGAAACCACAATCACTACCAAAAAAAAAAAAAAAAGGGGGTGGGGAGGGAGTAGGGAAAGAAGAGAGGAGTGGAGAAGGAAGAAAAAGTTCTGTAGGATGTAGCATTTTATTTTATTTTTTATTGTATTTTTTCCATTACCATTTATCCCTCTTATACCACCTTCCCCCACAATCACCACACTATTGTCCATGCCCATGAGTCCTTTTTCCTTTTTGTTCTATGGGGCTTTCTTAAAACAGAATACAAGGCATCTTTCTACTCCACCCACCCCCAACCACACAGATACCTCTCTCTCTCTCTCTCTCTCTCTCTCTCAATTACACACACTAAAAATCACAATCTCTAGTTTGAGTGAAGTATCTATCCATCCATCTATCTAAAAAGGCAAAATTCATATCAGTTTGTAGATAGCATAGCAATAAATGTTAAGGACAATGGAGAGGGAAAATGAGAAGTTATAAATATTAAACTAAAAGGTTTTCCTCTGATATTAGTAACATGATGAGAAGCCCACCCTTGAGACTTCATTCAACATAAAGTCCTAGCAAGAAACATTATGTTTAATGTCCTAGCAATAGACATTAGGCAAGAAAAAAAATGAAAGGCATCCAAATCGGACATGAAAAAGTAAAACTGTTTATTTTTGCAGAAGACATGATCTTAAAAAAAGAAAACTCTAAAGACTCAACCAATAAAACTGTTAGAACTAATAAACGAATTCAGTAAAGTTGCAGAACACAAAATCAACATACAAAAATCAGTTGCATTTCTATGCACTAACAACAAGCTATCTGAAAAAGGAATTAAGAAAGCAATCCTATTTACAATAGTATCACAAATAAAATACATAAGAATAAATTTAACCAAGGACATAAAAGGCCTGTACACTGATAACTATGACATGATGAAAGAAACTGAAGACACAAATAAATGGAAAAATACCTTGTGTTTTTGAAATGTAAGAATTGATATTGTGAAAATTTCTATACTGCCCAACGCAATCTATAGATTCAATATAATCCCTATCAAAATTCAATGGCATTTTTCACAGAAATAGGAAAAATGCTAAAATTTATATGAAATCACAAAAAGATCCCAAATAGCCAAAGTAAACTTGAAAAAGAAGAACAAAGAAGGAAGCATAACACTTCCTGATTTCAAGATATAGTACAAATCTATAGCAATCAAAACAGGGTACTGGCATAAAAACATCAATGAATAGAACAGAATAGAGAACCCAGAAATAAACCAAGCACATACACTCAGCTAATCTTCGGCAGAAGTGCCAAAGAATATACAGTGGGAAAAGGGAAAGAATCATCAACAAATACTGTTTAAAAAAACTCGATATCTACATGTAAATGAGTGAAACTGGGCCCCTATTTTATACCACTCATAAAAATAAACTCTAAATGAATTAAAGATTTAAATGTAAGACCTGAAAATGTAAAATGCACAAAGCAAAACAGGGGAAAAGCTTCATGACATTGGTCTTGGAAATGATTTCTTGGATGTGACACTAAAAGCACAGGTAACAGAAGCAATACAAAGCAAGTGGGGGACTACATCAAACTAAAAAGCTTCTTCACAGCAAAGGAAACAATCAACAGAGTGAAAAAGCAACCTTATAGAATAGAATAGAATATTTACAAACCATATATCTGATAAGGATTTAATATACAAAATATATAAGGAACTTCTACAGCTCAATAGTAAAAACAACAAATAACCCAATTAAAAATGGGCAAAGGACCTCAATATGCAAATGACCAACAGGTACTTGGAAGGGTGCTCAACATCTAATCATCAGGGAAATGAAAATCAAAATCACTATAAGATATCACTTCACATCTGTTATGATGGCTATTATCAAAAAGACAAGAGATAACAAATATTGGCAAGGATGTGGAGGAAAGACAACACTTGTACACTGTTGGTGAGAATGTAAATTGGTAAAGCCTTTATGGAAAATAGGATGGAGGTTCCTCTAAAAAATGTAAAAATAGAAATACCATGTGATCCAACAATCCCACTTTTGGGGATATATCTGAAGAAAGCAAAACCAGTATCTCAAGGAGATATTTGCAATCCCATGTTTATTTTGGGATTATTCACAATAGCCAATATATGGAAACAACCTAAGTGTCCATTGATGGATGACGACTGGAAAAGATTAGATAGGTAAGATAGACAGATAGATTATATATATACATAATACATACACAATGGAATATTATTCAGCCATAAAAGAAGGAAACCCTACCATTCGTGACAACATGGATGAAGCTGGAGGGCATTATGCTAAGTGAAATAAGTCAGACAGAGAAAGACAAATACTGTATGGTATCATTCATAATTGGAATTTTTAAAATAAAAAGTTGAAACAGAGAGTGGAATGGTGGTTGACAGGGGCTGGGGGTTGGGTAATGGGAGATGTTGGTCAAAGGGTTCCAACTTTGAGTTGTAAGGTGAGTAAGTCCTAAAGATATAATGTACAGAATGGTGACTATAGTTAATAATATTGTATTTTATATGTGAAATTTGCTAAGAGAGTGGCTCTTTGGGGTTCCCACCAAATAAGCATACATATTAGTATATCAAATCATTACATTGTACACTTTAAATATATACAATTTTACTTGTCAATTATACCTCAATAAAGCTAGTGAAAAATAAAGGGCTTTTTCTTAGCACAGAAAACAAAGAATCTTTCCATTTCATAAGAACCACCTACCTCCAACCATTAAACCACTATTATCACCTACCCCCCACACATACAAATTCACAATCTCTAAATGAAGTAGTGAAGTATCTATCGAGTCACTCCTCTAGCCATCAGTGTAAAAAAAGAAAAAAGTATACCAGTTTGGAGATAGCATAGCAATAAATGTTAAGGGCAAGGGAGAAGGAAGATGAGAAGTAATAAATATTAAAGCAATCAGATTGGGGACAGAAGTCCTAATAAAATTTCCCCTTCATTTTCACATTGTTCTTCATTCATCCACCTGTCTATAACTATATAAATGATTGATATTATAATATATAACTAATAAATACATAAATTTTACATTACATTCATAAAATTTACATATATGCACTATGGATGACAATGCTTGAACTGTTTGATTTTTGTCCCTTGTATTGATGGTACCGAGAGCCACAGCGTACTGATAGAAGTGAAATTTATAGCATAAGGGAAATAAATCAGATTCCAAAAGAAAAGGCTGATATAAACTTAAAATACGAAAAGAAAAAATCTCCATGAGGGATATAAAACAAGTTCACACTGCTCCTTAGTATGAACATGGTGAGCTCAAGAAGACAGATGGCAAAAGCTGTAAGGATTTTGTGGGGTGGGGGGGACGAATGGATGAAAAATAGAAGGATGGAAGAGAGGGTAGAATAGGACCAGAAGGAAGTATAATGTGTGATGGGTCTCCAAGAGCAGGCAGGATTTAATCAGGTAGATAGGACTAGAAAGGTGTTGAGAGAAGATGATGAACAAAGTACTCAGCATGTTTAAGAAATTGTGAATTGTCATATTGGGATCTGACAATATATGGCAGGAATTGTGGACACAGGCTCTCGAGACAACCTTGCTGGATTAAAATCCTAACTCTACAATTTAATAGCTGTGAGACACTGTGTAAATCATTTGGATTTCCATAAGCCTCATTTTCCTCCTCTATAAAATGACGGAGAGAATAATGGAAGTTTATATAATTGCTGTGTGGGTTAAATGAGATAATGCATGTAAAATAACTAAGAACAGTATCTGACATCTATTAAGTACTCAGTAAATGTTAGCCATTTTTTTTTGTTTGGATGAAGTGCAAAGGAATTGTCCAGGATTTAACACTCAAAGAGAAGGAAGGAGCCATGTTATGGAGAACTTAGGATGCCAGACTTGAAGGGTTGGTACTTAAATCAAAATTAAGGAACTTTTGAGTAATAGAGTGCCATAAAGGCAGACAAATTAGTGTCAATTTGTGGTAGGAGATTTATAACAACTCTAGCTATCTGACAATGGCTTGTGAGATAATTGTTACCATCAATGGAAGGGTTCAAGCACAGCTTGGTTAACCAAATGAAAGGGTGTTATGAATGGTAGTCAGGCAATGGATCAGGGTGAGCCAATTTGAATGGCCCCTAAGATTCCTTTTAAATGTAAGTAGATTTAGTTAGGAGAAAGAAACTAGGAACAATATGGAGGAAAGATTTGTGCAAGGCACTGCTAGAAGCATGGAGCCATAGCAACTATTTAAGTGAGAGAGGGCAGTACAGGGAGTGGCAATGGCAGGAGGTAGGAATATACTGTTGAGGAAGATTGCTGGTCTAGAATGTTAGAGCTGGAAAGGACTGCAGAAATCAATCAGTCAGTCCACCTTCCTCATTGTACAGGCAGGAAAACTAAAATTATCTTATTAGGGAAGTGACTTACAGGGTAAATTTAAAAGGGAGCCTAGAGGCAGGGAAGCCAGCCAGGAATCCAGAAATAGAGAAATAAGGGATTGCAAGAGGGTGGTAGCAGGAATAGAAAGG
>PVJD01010066.1:0-56795 GCA_004026545.1 Mormoops blainvillei
CTCTTTTTACTCCTAAGCATTGCCACAGAGCCCTTTTAGCTCCCTGCACCCCAGCCTCTTCTCACAGTGTTCCGCTTACCCCCTCATCTTAACTAACACCTGCTTCTTATCCTGAGGACACTTGCTCCCCTGAAGCCATCCCCAGAGGAAATTGCTCACCTCCCTCCCCCACCTCAGCACCCACACTCCCTGAGAGGACAACCTGCCTCCTACTCCACAGAGACATGAGCCATCAGGCGCAAAGGCCTTCGACTCCCTGCCTTCCCAGGTGCCCCTTCTCTGAACCTGTTTGCCTTCCCCTTTTGCCCCCGGGGAGAGAGGAGGTCCTGGCTCCTAGGGCGAGGCCCCTTTGTGTGTGCTCTCAATGCCATCCCTTCCCGTCGCGTCGGTTCTCGCAGCTGGAAGAAACAAGGAACGAAGGCAAGAGCAATAAATATTCTTTTAAAAGGACACAGAGTCACCGCTATTAACAAATATAATGGCTTACCTATTAAGCCAAGAAAATCAGCTCAAAAAACAGCAGGAAACGTAATGAGTTAATTAAAATATGAAATTATCCCCCAAGCATCAATACTTAAAAGCCAGATCAATGTAACAGAATAGAGAGCCCACAAATAAACCCGAATATGAGTAAAAGTTTTGTATGTAATTAAGGAAGAATTGCAAACTGGGAGATAAGGGAAGAATCAGTCAGTGAAGGATACTAGGATATTTGGAAATTTCTATTAAAAAAGGAAAAAGTTAAATTATATCACTACCTAAACTTTATCTCATATACCAAAATACATTTAGATGAATTAAAGATTTCAATGTAGAAGATGAAAGCAAAAAGTAACTAAACAAAAATCATGGATTATTTTTCTGCCAAAGCGAAAACGACAAAACCAAACATAGAGTTGACTACGTAAAACTTTCTATGTGTGGATATAAAAAACATACAGTATTGTTAGGGGTACATGGGAACTTGGTGTTTTCTTCACCACTTTTCTGTCCATCTAAAATGATTCCAAAATAAGTCACGCACAGACATACCGGCAGACACGCAATATCTATCAGAATTACAAACCCGTGTATCCTTTTCCACTTCTCAGGGTTTATCTTCTGGATACACTTGCACACATGCAACCATGTGACATGCTTCTCCTGGTTCTGTTGTCGCCAGGTTATTTGCAAGAGCAGAATATTGTATCCCACCTAAGTTACAATTACAGGGACATGTTTAAAAATTATGGTTTCTTTACATGTTGCAATATCATCCAACTTTTAAATAATAAAACTTCTGACATGGAAGGGCCTCAAAGACGCCCATTTTTTAAAAGTAAAAATACACAAAAATTAAAAAAAACAAAAGCTCCCCTCAAAGAAAAACAAAGTTCTATAATGGTATTGGGGGTGAAAGGGGATGAGAATATATATTTACATGGCTTTTCTGTGCCAACGAAGCTCCAGGAGGAAACACGCATGACAACGTGGTGCAGGACAGAGCGAGCTCTGAGTCGCCGAGCTGGAAGTCGTGTCTGTCCTGCCTAACCATGCGGTGCCTTCTCTATTTTAATCATTACATTGAAAAATAAACTCCAGTGTCTCTAGAAACAACCCTCCACCTAGAAAAATGCTCCAAAATGCCACGAAGGGCATCCAAGACCGACTTAGTTGGCTGTCACGGCGGGATTTCCGGCGTCGGTCCTGGGACCGTCCCTCAGCTCTCAGCACCTCTGATCACGTGCACACCCCTTCACCCCGCCTTCCTGGAGGTTGCTTCCACTTTGGCCACAGGCTGCTGCTTCTGGAGGCCCTCGGGCCCAGAACCTCCAGGACGTGAAAGCCAATGAAATGCCTCTCCCAGCGTCGCGGACGAGCGCCCACACAATGAGCCACCTGCCCGCTTCTCTCTCCACTCCAGAGGCAGGCAGCCAGGAGCGGCGCTTCAGCTGTCCGGATGCGAACGTGTCTCCCCTGTAAACCCAGTGAATCCAGTCACGCACACGTCCCCAGGGTCCCAAGAGCAACCATCTGGTGTTGGGAGGGAACAGCAGAGTCATCGTATTTGCAACAAAGCAGTATTTATTTTTTATTGAATTTATTGGGGTGACATTGGTTCACAAAACCATACAGGTTTCAAGGGTACAACTCAGCAAAACATCGCCTGCGCACGGCGTCGCGCAGCCATCGCCCAAAGTAAAGTTCCTTTCTGTCCCCATTTATCCCCCCTTTGCCTGCCTCCACCTTCCCCTCCCCCCACCCGCTTTCCCTCTGGCTATCGCCACACTGTTGTCCAAAGCGGTATTTCTTTGACTTAATCTCCTCCTCCAAACTTTGGATATTCCAAGGCCTCACGCCTTCCCTGGGACCTTCAGAGTTCCTGGGGTCTCCTACGGGCTCAAGAATGGCCACCTGGAATTGACCCTTTTGTCCTCCTCCTCAGTGGCCCTGACCGCACCAAGCAGCTTTCACATCTTTGCCATAGCGCCCTCCCAGCGCCCCGTGACAAAGCTGTGTCCCCGGATCACGAGGAGCTACCTGTAGTCTCTGCACCGTGGCCTTATGACACCTTCCTTCTGTGCTCTGACAGGTGAATGTAAGCGCAGAAACCGCTTTCTTTACAGCGTTGAGCTGGACCAGGACTGCAAAGCTCTGGGCTCCAGGTGAGCAGCGAGACTGAGCATCCGCTAGAGACCCGTCAAGAGAACACGCTCCCAACGCAAGCCTTGTGGTGTTTAAAATGAAAATCGCCCCCACCCCAGTACCAGCCATTTCCCCACACAGTGCCGCAATCCTCTCCTCACCATGCCCCTCACCTGATCGTTTCCTCCTTTTTTATCCATTTACTTTCCAGGTGAGTCAAGGGGAGGGAGGCTCTTTTAGGAGCCAGACTCAGGAGTCAATGACCACCAGCTTCTCACGGGTGTCTGGACATCTCCGGATTCACGGCGAGAGCACGGCTTAGGCCTCCCCTCTGTGGCTCCAGGACACGCGCGCGCGCGCGCACACACACACACACACACACACACACACCCCGTGCAACAGTTGTTTGCTTATGGGGCTTGCAAAAATGCAAACAGCTTCAAACAGCATTTACACACATTAATGGGCCACATCACTAACTTCTAGAATATCTTTCTTGCTTTTGCCTCCTAACTGCTTATCTGTAGACTTAAGGCTGGCCTGAGACATGTGGGCACCCAAGGAAGGCCAAGAAGTTGACCACCCTTTAAACCGGTATTTCTGAATGTTTACCATTTATTTAGGGGAGGGGCTGATGGCTTCATGGGGAAAGATCAGAGAAGGGGATGGTGGCCATAGTCCCCAACCTCTTTAACATCCATGACAAGTCAGCTCTCACCCCCAAACCTGCATCCCCCAGCCCTGCCTCCTTAGAAGGAAGTTGAGTGGCCGTGTGTCATCATCTGAGCGGGTGCCTTTTGGGTCTCCTCCTCATGGCTTGTCTGAGTTTTGTCCCCATTCACCTCTCGCGCTGCCCTGGAAGAGAAGTCTGGACGTGCACACATGGCCATCCACTTGGTTGTACTTCCGGTGACACTTTAGTACACCGTACAGTCGGCAATTTAGACAGCTGCCCGTGTTTCCTTTTCCTTCATCTGGGCTCGATTCTTTGTGATCTCTCTCCTATATAGCGGATTACGTTTCTGTCTCTCCGCTTTATATCGATGCCTTAATGACGCGGTACTTTCTTAGTGAAGACTTTCCCAGGAGCCAGACCCCGCAGCGACCTGCGCTCCTCTGGGCACACAGCCCTTCTCAGGTGCCATCATCATGGCCTTCGTCTGCCATCCCGCCACCTGCGTCCCCGATCAACAAGCAGCTCATGGGACCATGACCGCTGGCAGGCGCTGGAGATGCTCACCTGAATGAGACACTGCGTCTACCTTCGAGACTCTTACCATTTATCATCTGTGTTATATTGTTGTTATTTCCTTCTGTGAATACATATTTGATCGTTTCAATTAAATTGTGCCTGGAAGTCATGAATCTTGTCTTTTGTTTCTTCGACCAGCTGGGCTCCCTGGAAGCAGATGCTGACCTGATTAGTGTGTTGGAGGAGGGCTAGTAGGTGGTGTCTGGGGACACGGAACCCCCTTGGGCAGAGAAGAAACTGAGCCGTGGTGTGGTCCCAGCGGAAACCATCGGCAAACCTGTGGGCAGTTCTGAAGCTGGGATGGCCCTTCAGAACCATGCATCCCAAGTTGGAGAAGCTGACTGGTTATTTCAGACATAAGCTTTCAAACGTTCATACCGAATGGACAGGGGGGTCTACCAATGCTCACTGCCGGATGAATTCACGGTGGGCTAAGGGCAGTGCTGTTTCATTGCCTTGGGTTCACCGAGCCTATTTCACGGTCCCAGGCACGTCCTCAGGGAGGCCTGTGGGCAGACCACTCGCCTTCTCTCGGGCAGCTCAGCGTTTGGGGAGCAGCTGCAGCCAGGGCCCGAAATTCTCGTTCCTCAGCCTCCAGGGAACCCACTTGTCAAGTCTGGGATGGACTTGACATTAGCTAATATATTTTTACAATGGAATCTCTTAGTATTATCCCTATTATCACTGTAATAATCTTTAAAATGTTTCTACTCTTTGCCTTTTCAAATCATACTTATCCTCTGAGGCACAATCAGAATTCACTTTACACAAATAATACTCAGCATCTACTATGTGTTCAGTACAGAAATGATTAGAAGAATTAAATACATGCGGTGACCATATAATTTATTCTCCGAATTTGGAATTTTTGAGGACAAAAGGAGAGAATCGTTAAAAATAAGCAGGAGTATCCAGCATAAACTGGGGCTGTCCCAAGCAAACCAGAATGTGGGGTAGTCCTATTAATTATTAAAGGGTCACATGAACTGGAGGAACAGGGTGTGAATTCAGATTGAGAAGAGGGAGGAAAGGCTAACTGTGGAATATAAATTTTGAACTTGAATTTGAATAAAAATGCCCATGGTAGTAAGATTGGTCCTTCCCGGGAGAGGGCACAGGGGTAATTCATACTCGGAGTGTCCCACTGAGACCCGAATGCAAGGTACAAGGTCCGGTACAGCGACAGGTGACTTGGGAGACTTGGGTCTGGTCCTGATATGGTGCAGCTGCAGGGGTGTCCCACCCATGGCCTACGGGCCACACGCAGCCCAGGATGGCTATGAAGGCGGCCCAACACAAAATCGTGAATTTACTTAAAATCGTTTTCTTGCTCATCAGTTTTCGTTAGTGTTTGTGTATTTAATGTGCGGCCCAAGACAGCTCTTCTTCTTCCAGGGTGGCCCAGAGACGCCAAAAGTTTGGAAGCCCCTGGGTAGTGTCTTACATGTCTTACCGAAGTGTTTGGACTTAAAACTGTCAATAATAGGGAATTGCCAAAGATTACTGAGCATGGGGAAGAATGAATAAACGAGGTTGGGTGAAACATAAATTAGAGACATTAAAGGTTGGAGTCAGAGACGCCAGCGAGGACGTCGTTCAACTGTCCATTGAGGGTAAGGCCAGTGAGACTGGGACGCGTGCGGATTCTGACCTAGGCTGGAAGTCCGGGCACTGACTGCGTGAGGGCAGGAGGGAGGGACCTCTGGCCTGGGGCCGAGCTCTGCGCTGCGAGAGTTGGGGCATGGGCATGGGCATGGGAGGAGCAAGTCCTTGTGGCTGGAGGAGGGGTGATCTAGTGCATTGTGTTCAGAGCTGGTGGGATCTTCTGTGCAAAGACAGTAGGCGACAAACAGCCCAGCTGTCCCCACGAGCTTGCATGGTGGTCCCCCTGGGAGTTACCGTTTGGTGGTTTGCCAAGAGAGCAGCGTGACCCAGTCCCAGTTCCAGAGGGCATGAGGATGAGTGGGACAGGTGCGCCCGGAGAGAGCCCCATGGCCGGGAGTCGGGAATGGTTGGGCGCGGCTGCTGAGGACAGCTGCTTGCAGGAGGATGGAAGAGCCCCTGTGATGGGGCCACAGCTGACCGGGCTCCCTGTGGATTGGCCAGCAGGGGCTGCTGGGGAAGCTCACCGTTGACCCCCTCATCATGGGCTCCCTCTGTCACCAGGACAGCATCACCAAGGACGTCCTCATCGAAGGCAGACATGGGTGGACTTTCCTCATGGTACGTGCAGAGGAGCAAAAAGTCCGGTGGACTGGAGGCCTAGGTGCCATGGACCCTGAGCCAGCCAGGAGGGCGTACGGCTGCCCCCCTCCCCCCTCCCCCGCTAGTCCCTGAAATGACTCAAAGCAGCACAACTGGTGGTCTCTAGAGCCAAGGGCATGACCTAGAGGTGACGGAGCAGGTGCGTTGTCCTCTGGGATGCAGAAGTGGCCAAGCCCTGTCCTCCAGAGTGAGACAGGACATCTCTAGCCTATTTGTTCCAGACGCTGCCACCTCCTTCGTGGCTGGGTAGGAAGAAGTTGTGGCCAACTGGAAAACCTTCCATCAGGGACCAAAAGCGGCTTTGGGGACCCTGTGTCTTAGACAGCCTGGGCTGCCACAACCAAGCACCAGAGACCAGGTCACTCAAACAGCAAACGTCAATTTCTCACAGTTCTGGAGGCTGGAAGTCTAAGATCGAGGTGCGGGCAGATTTGGTTCCTGGTGACGGCCCACTTCCTGGCTTGCAGATGGTCACCTTCTCCTTGTGTCCTGCACGGTGGGGAAGGGGAGAGGGGAGGGAGACAGCACCACTGGTGGCGCCTCTTCCTCTTCTTCTAGGGGCACTAATCTCATCACCACTTCATCTAACTCTAATCACCTCCAAATACCATCCCATTGGAAGTCAGGGCACCAACATAAGGATTTGGGGGTGGGGGACACACAAACACTCAGTCCGTAGCATCTCGGAACCCCTTTTTGCCTTATCTTTCGCTTGCTGGAAGCCGCGAGGCAGCAGGGGTGACGGTGCTGGGGTGTACGGTTTCCTCTGTGTACTCTCTCTTTAAAAAATAGAACCCTAAACAGAATAATCAAGATTAATCCCCATCTTAAGTGTGTCTCTTAATTGCACCAGAACACACTTTAAAATGGGCACGTCTTATCCCTGGAATGTACGTTTCGGATTACGATCAATTTTAGACATGTCATTTCTTTAACTAAAGAGAAGGGAAAACAAATTTTATTTGATCTTCCATAAGATCTTTCCTCAGTGTCTTTTACTTCTCCCGCCGTCAAAGTCTTACCTCGACTGAAAAGCCACGTTGAGTGCAAGGCACATTCCTTCCCTCTTTGCAGAGAGATTAGCAATCCTGAGTGACAGAGAATCAAGCGACTCAGTGCTGTCAGGGCGGCTGTGTGACCTCAGGCAGTCTGCTGTCTTTTCTGTCCTTCGTCCCAACGCTTACAGGTCACCTTCGCTGTTGAAAGTTGTGCTTACAAAACCCGTCTGAAATTGGGAACAAATGCCCAAATTAAAAAGCGATAGATAGGGGCTGTATCTTGATGAATCTAATGAAAACTCTTAGAAATGAGCTTATCCTATTTTGTATATAAAACAGATTTAAACTGAAACTGTGTTTTTTGCTTAGAAGGAACAAGGAATGACACACATATTTATTCTCTTTGGAGTGTGCGATTTTTTCTGGCAAAAGTGTACGCTGGTGTAGTACAGTGGCCTCCGCGTTTTGAGTTTCGTTCTACAGTTACAAAAAGGGGCATTTTTAGAAAAGTATTCAAGAACTTCATCGATTTTTGTTTTAAGTTCTTCTCTTATTTCAGGGATACCCAGGCCATTCTTTCTGGAAATAAACTTTATGTCCCATTTTTGCAGCTCTCTTCCATCCACCATTTTACTTCAGCAGTTGGCATGTGACTGAGCGGTCCTTCTACATCGACTTGATGGGCTTTATTGGTTCTTTCAGGAAGCTTTTCAACCTGATTTGCAGCCACGTCGTGCTGATGTGTATAAAGATCTGGGACAGACTGACCGACCAGATGTTGGTCCAGAGAGTGAAACGGAGCACAGCGCTGGGGCGGGGGTGGGGCACAAATTTCTAAGTGGAAAGTCATCAGCTGAACATTTTCCTGTGAAAACCACTTTGCTTCCTTACACAGCCTCACGGCTTGGACACCTGTTGGGACAGCGAGCTCCCCTTCAGGTCTTAGGGTCCCGGGCACATTATGGCCGCACTCCCTAAATGGACCTACTTGGCTGAGGCAAAGTGAGAATTGTATGGGGAGCAGGTTGGGGATTTTTTTTTAACCAACCAAAGTATTAAATATTTTACATTTTCCGAAGAGCTAATTATGAGTGATCTGCACCTACTTGAATGTGAGCTCCTTGAG
Source organism: Mormoops blainvillei (assembly GCA_004026545.1). NCBI lineage: Eukaryota > Metazoa > Chordata > Mammalia > Chiroptera > Mormoopidae > Mormoops > Mormoops blainvillei. The sequence continues at coordinate 8,267 of PVJD01010066.1, forward strand.
AAGTTTTTCCATCCTGGCAAATCCTGAGGCGAGAACATGCAAGTTCCCGACACAGGCAAGACCTTCAGCAAGCACTGGCTGAGCCTTCGCGAAGGGGGAGGCTCGCAGGGATTCTCCCACCGATGAGCTGCTGTTTGTCAAGCTCTTGATCTCTCAGAATCTCAACTGTGAGACGAAGAGACGGTTCTGAGGAAGCTCCCAGGTTGTACAGCTCGAAAATTCTATGACTTGATTCTATGTGCGGTATTTAGAGGAAATCACTTTTTTCCTGAATTTTCTAGAATCCCAGAGTCAGTCATAATCTTTGTGACTTGGAAAGAATCTTAGAGATATTAGTAGGCCAGTGAATCAGCAACATTAGAGTAGAAATTTATGAATTTGTTATTAATTTTAAAACTTGATTTGAGTGATGAAAAGCAAATTTAACTCCTGGCTGGCTAGCTCAGTTGGTTAGAGTGTTGTCCCAATACGTCAAGGTTGTGGGTTCAATCACTGTCGGGGCGCTTGCAATAGTCAAACGATGAACGGATAAATACTTGGAACAACAAATCAGTGTTTCTCTCTCTCTCATCCTTCCTCTCTTTGTCTCTGTGCCTGCCTGTCTGTCTCACTCTCTCTCAAACCAATAAATAAGAAAGGAAGAACTATGTTTTAAAATGTAAGGTGCATGGAATTTGATACTCAAAGCTAGAAGCTGCAGGTATAAATTTAAAAATCCTGAATAAGTGAAAATTCTTGCAACCGGAATGAAAAGCAGCCCCACACCACTTCCCAAAAGACAACGCCACCCAGCATCGAGGGGGCAGTGCATCGCGTGGCGTGGGGACATTTGGCACATATCTTGCACAAATAAAGTGCACATTTTAAGAATTTCCCAGCACAAATATGCATGACTGCTTGCTTTTCTCAGGCTGTCGTTTGTTCTGGGAGAACGGTGAGGACTTAACGTGCTCAAGGTTGGTGTGTGTTTTACTATCCGCCCAAACGATCGGGCCTCTCTTAGAGTTTGTTTTGGCCGCGACTCTGCAGAAGTGTCAAGCCGTCTCTAAGCTGGGGTGTAATCGGAATAAAACTTTGCAACTTTTCATAACCCACCTTGTTGGAAGGTTTGGTTGCATCACAGTTGATGGGTTAAGAGTCCTTGTCTCCCACCCAGTCAGCGGGTGTTACTGGTACCAGGAACATTTCTTCAATGTTTGTCATTGAACCAGCAGGTCACTGAAATAGTTTTGCTCTTTTGGACAGCTTCTCGTACTTTGCATGTAGTACCTTAAAGCACTTTTGGAGGCAAATTCTATAGGCTCTATTTTCTCTTCTTTGCAAATGCTCCATTTAGCTCTCGGCTGCCTCCTGGCTTCGTAACCCTTCCACTGCGCAGCCCTGGTCTTGTCTCACTGAGACTCGCAGCTCCCCGGTGGGGGGCTGGGTTCTCTGCAAGGGCTCTGCACGCAAACAGTACTTCTCAAGTCCGTGCCAATGGTCTTAATCAGGATGGTGGCAACGCGGGTGACCGTTTTCTTTTTCTTTAATTTTCCAAGATGAAAAACATGCTTTCTTATCTCAGTTATGCAAAGACAAATTAAATATGTTAAATGCTCTTGGTTTCTATCACTTTGGTCCTCTCTACCTCCCGCAGCCCCACATTAGCCAGGGAAGAGGTACACGGCAGACATGTCACCTTGTCCCAGAATTTTACGGAAGAATTCATCACAAATTAATACTCTCCTTTTTCCATTTTAAAATAGTTTGTCATAGAAAAGCATCCAATGAAAATATTCCTTAGACGTGCTTGAATCTTTAACTCCTTAATTCATATTGTATTTATTAAGGTATTTTTAAGCACCCACTGACCTACAGGAAGCTAAAATGTTATGAAGATATGTGCCATCAAAATATGTACTCTGACAACCATCTGATGTGGACATAGGAGAAAAGAGAAAATAAAATATAAACATTGAACCCAACCTGTAAACTATTCACATCCGATACGAGGAATTCTGAGTGCAGGGACCAAGACTGCTTTGAGAAGAGCATGGAGACAACAGGGAAGTTCTGGGGACACGCTTTTCATGGGACTGAAGAGAAGTCCTGAGACCTTTCCAGGAATCTTTAGAAACGGATAGGGCTTCAGAGATTATTTTAATTGTGTAGGGAGGAGAATTAGTAGATCTGGGGGAGAAGAGCATGAGTCCGAGCTTGGAATGAAGCATGGACGAAGGTACAGGGATCCCTAAGTCCGTCCTCCACGTCCTTCCTGGGCCGCACGAGACAGTAACATCATGCATTCAGAGCGTGGTAACTGAGCACCAGACTCTATCTAGGCACTTGGGACCGTTACCTAAACTACGCTCATGTGAAGGTGGCATCATTAATCTCATGATGCAGATAAGGAGGTTGTAGGGGAGGCACAGAGAGGTATCTGACCAGGCCTCCCTCAGAACTGCCGGACAGGTGAGAGTGCAATATTCACGCGTGTGACAGCGGCTAAGTAAAATGCGCTGTGGTGGACGCCAGCTTTCCGGAACTGTCAGAGGTTGAGTCACTCTGGAGCACCCAACCAGGTGTCTGGCCATCTGAGAGGTTGTCCTGTAGAGCGTTAGTGGCTGTACTTAGCTCCAGTACAGTGACCTACTGAAGCATGTGTGCGGGGCAGTTTATTTTCTGCACCGGAATTATTTGTGTTTTACTGTACCTGTGTTTTACGATTTGTCTATCTCTTCCCTTGTAATTGGTCTGTCAATGTACCTTTTAATTTGCCGATCATTACCTAGCATGGATTTGAGAACAACTAATTAATCTTATTGCATTTGGATCTAAAATGCCCCCCAGAATTAACCCTAAGGAAGACGATAGGTTTCTTCTCTTGACAAAATTTCCCAACCTTTGAATGGGCTGCTCAGAGCCCCTCTTCTCACCCTTGTTTCAAAACTTGTTATCTGATCCTGGTGTTATTCTGGAGAATCGAGAGGTGAAGAGGACTAAGAGTTAGACGGAGAGGTATTATTGTGTATTATATCTACCGAACCATGTATAATTGGGCATTGAAGTATTACAGATGCGACTTTTGAAGTTATGAGTAGAAAGCAGGTGAAGAGCGTTAAGCGATGAGAGCAGAGCAGTAACTGTGTGGGAGTCTTTCCTCTAGAAAGTGAGGAATCTGACTTTATTGGGAGCACTTTAGGATCATCTGTTCTCAGTTTTGGAAGCACGATGTTGAAACCAAGAGACATTAATTAACTTGTTCACCTCTTCAAGTTCGCACAGATCCAGTTCTAAAATCTGGTCATTTGACTCCTAAATCCTGTTCTTTTTTTTTTTAACCCTTACCTGAGGATGTGTTTATTGATTTGAGAGAGAGGGAGAGAGGGAGAGAGAGGTGACAGAAACACTGATGGGTTGCCTTCTGCACGGGGCCCAGCGGGGATCAAACCTGCAACCTGGGTATGTGCCCTGACCGGGGACTGAAAACAATTGTTTGATTATGTTTTGTCCAGTTTCCTAGTTCTAATTATTTCCTAATAATTTTTATTGCTTCATACGTGTTGTTCGGTTTTCTAATTCTGTTCATATACTTCTAATTATGTAAAATATAATCGTCTTATATTATGAGGGCAATTCCTATAGTATTTCATCCTCAGTCTTAGCAAATGTAAACTTCAGTACTGATGTCTCCCCACTTAGGTAAGCAGTGACCTGCCTTCAGGTTACCAAGGAAGCATGACTGTCTAGCTTCTGTTTTCCACCAAACTTCTTTTCTTCTCTCTTTGTCAGAGAAGATGATCTTCCTACATAAACTGTAAGAGGAATTAAAATTGAATTGAGCGAGGAAAGATAAGGAAACTTCTCTCAATGGTTGCAAGTCTTTTGGCCCTAAAATATATATGTTTTGGGCCCCATAAAGAATGTGCAGTTGAGATTGCCCAGCTGTTGTTGCTGGTGGTGTCTGAAGGGTCACCGACAACGAGAGCGGTATCAGAAGTTTGGAGATGGACCGCTGTGGCTTGTCCTAAATTTTGAAATGGTGAGGGAGGTATGGTGGTCAAATTATAGACCAATGAGCTTGACAGTGATCTTAGGGAAAGCTCTGGAATGAGTTGTTAGAGGAAGCATCTCTAAGAATCTAGAAAAGAAGCTGGTCATGGTAGGCACCTGCTTGGTTCTGAAGAAACAAGTCGTATCAGGCTGAACACGTGTGCAACGTCTGGCACCTTGTCGAAACTCAGAAGACACTAATTAAATGAGTACATTCTTTTCTTTGGACAGACCACAAAACTAGTAGTCCAGGAAAGTACAGCAGAGAATACAGCTCACTTTTAGCCAGACACCGAGTGAAGTCCACACAGTTCAGTTTAACTTACGTTTCGCGAGTGCCTATTGTGGGCCTGACATTCGGGCATGCGTTGGAGATGCAAACGTGACCAGTATGTGGTTCCTACAATTTAGACTTAGACTTAGGCTTCTTAACAGTCAGCATCAACATGGCGTGGCAATGACATGGGCGAAGGAAGCAGAGGTTGCCCTGGGGACTCAGGTGATGACCCAAGAGGTGCCTGGCTCAGTTTTGAGGGCTTACAGGAAACCTTTCTTGTCTTCAATGACGATGACATTGTCTATAGCACTAGTGCTGCAAATCTACCCCCCAGCGTGGCTTTTAGTTTTGGTGCTTTGCATTCTAAGTTCCTTATCAACCTGGGTGGGCTTTTTCTTCTCTTTATCTCCATCTGCCTTATCTAGTGGAGATTCTCGCCAAATTCTAATATATGTCCATCAGAGTTCATTTTCATTTTTGTATTCTCCTGACTCACCTTGGATGTTTTAATGGGACATTGAGAGGGCCAAGACTAGAGACTGTGTCCAGTTGCTAAGTGAGTATTATTATCACATTAGGGTTATACTGCTTCCGAGGACTGGGTTCTCTGAGTGGGTCTTTCCTTTGTGGATTTGGATGCTTTGTCAACACAAAGGAAATAAGATAATCTTTTATTAAAAAAAACAACTCTGAAACAACGATTCTTAATATTTTCACCACTAATGACTCTTGTTTTCTCCTTTGTATAACCCAAGTTTTAAGAGATATCTTATGAATAAGTTATTTTTAATAGTTACAGGGACTAATTTGAGATATATGCCATCTCTGAGTAGAGTTTCTGATGAGCATAACCTATCTGGTTGGAATTCATGTAACTTACCTATAAACCAAAAGTCCGAATAAACGCTTCTCGAGACCCTGCCGCAGGCCAGGCCCTGCCCTGGATACCCTCCGTCCTTCAGATCAGGTGAGCCTCCCAACCATCATACAAGGTAGGCGCTGTTGCCAACTCTAGTTACTGGTGAGGACCCTGAGGTTCAGAGAGGCCGAATAACTTGGACACGACTTTTACAGCTAGCGAGTTGAACGATAGGCAGACTGGCTCCAGACTCTAAACTCTTAACCTTTATAAGGCATAGCTGATGCTCGAATTAGCCCACATGGTTACTTGACTGTAAATGAATGCTTTCCGTTAGACTTTCTGAAACAATGAGAAGAGCACACAGAATCCATCGCTTACCTTTGGGGACACCTGAGTCAGCCTCTGGTCTAAACCTTGTGATACTGCTGAGTATTCTGAACCTTGCGTTGAATAAGTGCCGTGTACTCTATGTTGTTCTTAGGGAACCCAAAGAATGCTAAGACGTAATGAATCCGAAGAAAGCTAACAGACAATCACACACATCCATGGTGCGTTAACTGGTAACACACAGGAGCGGGGGCAGCCTTGCCCAGCGTGCTTGTAACCTCAACAGGATTTCATTTGCAAAAGCTGGGCTCATTTAAAAGAGGAACACCTCACCCAAGAGCCCATTATCCCGCAAATATGTATTTAGGGACATTTGAAGTCGTTCTATTTGCATAATCATTACTAATGGCTACTTTGGACCTATGACAGGCGAGTGTGTAAATACGGCTCTTAGATCCTTCTTGAGGTGTGGTACTGACCCAGTAGAGCGTAACAGCTTCTTCAGAGAACAGGATTTCCTTGAAGCACAATGTGTTGAGCATCAAACAGAGCTCACAGGGCTTTCAGGGATTTCACATTAAGTCATTTGGTGCCGCTCACCTCGGAGCTACATGCCAGAATTTACCAGGAAACCGGGTACCATGGAGAACCGAATATCAATAAACGTGAAAGCTAAACATGGATTTGAAAATAAGAATAGGGTCAGCAGGATACTTTGTGGGCAATAAATAGATAATAGGCAAGGAGCAGTCATTTAAAAAGAGTTTGTGCAGCCAAACCAAATATCCTAGGTAGTAAAGTTACAATAATTCTGACCAGTGGACAGTAAAAACAGAAATTACTGATCTTATTATTCCAGTGTATTGTAGTCTATTGAGAAATGAGTAACGTCACACAGAGTCTCCTTCTCCTCCCTGCTGTGCTGATAACAGCATGTGTCCCGAGTCTGCTCAGCTCCCGTAGTCACCTGCTAGGCCTGCTCTGACCAAGTACCAAAAACCGGGGCTTTACAACACAGAAATGTGTTATCTCACGGTGCTGGGGACCAGCAGTCTGAAACCAGGGTGTCAGCAGGGCTGTGCTCCCTCTGACGTCCTCAGGGGAGACCCTTTCTTGCCCCTTCCCAGCTGCTGGTGGTGGCCAGCACTCCTTGGCTGGCTGCCGCATCTCCTCAGCCTCTGCCTCAGGCATCACATGGCCTTTTCTCCTCGTGCATGTGCAGGTGTCTCTCTTTGCCTTTCTTATAAGGACGCCAGTCCTGTTGGACCTAACACGGTGTAACCTCATCTTAACTAATTATGTCCACAAGGACCCCATTTCCCAATAGGCCCCGAGGGTTAGGACTTCAACCTATCTTTTGTGGGGACACAATTCAACCCGTTATAATGCCCACCGGTTCGACGAGACCTTCCCATTCACTCTTTGCTCTACATTTGGACAGCTTGTAGGTCTCTAGCTACCCATTGGCACCTGTCCCATCATCTGTTTCTTACCACACACCATCCCCCACCTCCCCATATAATTAACTGTTAGAGTATGCCGTGGGTCTCATCACCCTAATTTCATTGGAAACTGTTTGGTAAAGAATTCTTACTCAAACTTATTTCCACAAAGCACTTAAGGCAGTAACTTGATATCTTAAGAGTAATCTATGCTTTAAAAAAATTCCTTCACGTGCATTCCCTGACACGCCTCTTTTGATATCCCCGTGCGGTGCATTGGATCACTGGCAATAGCATAATTTTATCTGCAAGGGAATTAAGGTTCAGAGAGGGGAAGTGACAGACCAAAATAATGAGACACATGTCCTGGGCTAATCCCAGCCTCCTTTTATTGGACCATTTCTCCTTGCTCTCTTCTAATTCCCTGTAGCTTAAGTATTAATGAGCCAAGAGTCCCTCTGGGGCAGGGGCAGTGGGGGCCCTTCTTTTTCTGAAGTGAAAGTGAGCAGGAGGAGAGAGAGGAAGAGGGTATGAAAAAGCCCGCCTTTTCCGTTAGCCCGGGCGTGTGGAAGGAAAGTCACCAAGCCCCCAGCCCTGCTTCTGTTCCCTCCATAGGCTCATACTCTCCTTCTCCAGCACGATGATGTAAAACCTCAACTTTCCTAAACTTCTGCTGTCACCCCTACTCTCTCAGTGCAAGAAAGCGGCAGCGTCTCCTGCTTTTTGTTTTAATAGAAAGTTATCTGGTGGAAACTCCTTTTGCAGTGTTTTCCACCTGCCTTACCAAGGGCTGGAGCGGGAGGGAGAAGAAAGGAGGTACACTTGAGCGTGGACAGAATTCAGTGGCTCCCTCCCGGGACCAGCTGGCCAGGGCTGCGTGGCCTCCGTGCGCAAGTACCACCTCTCCAGTCTCTAGCCTCAGCGAACTGTGAGGGAAGGAGCCAGCCCCTGTGACCAGGAGGAGGGCAGACCAGGAGGGTCTGTTTGGGAAGAGGCTTTCATGCTGGGAAGGACATAGGCTTCCAGGGACATCCTTTTTCCTGGGACTCACAAAGGAGGACTTGGAGGTCACAATCAGCTTAGAGAAGACAAAAGAGGCTCCCCCTGGTGGAAGGGGAAGGAATAGGGAGAGGGAGAAGGATTGGGTGGGGGGAGGCAGAGGGCAAGGGGGAGGAGCGAGGGGAGGAGGGAGGTGGGAAGAGGGAGGTGAGAGGAAAGAGACCGGAGAAAGAAAACAGAAAGAGATAATAAGAAAATAGTAAGGAGAAAACTGTTTTTCTGGAGAAGTGGTGAGCCCACAGTTAAACTGTCAGATGAGGCTTGCAACTCCGAACTGATGTATCGTAACTGGGTTTTTTGACTCAGAATTCCCTCTTTGATACTTTTGCCTCAAGACTTCCTCTCTATTCCTACGGGCTGGGCATCATCTAGCAGCAATGAGTAAAGTGATTGAGGAGAGAGAGAGAGGCTGAGAGAGAAAACGCATCACCAACGGAACAACTTGAGCTGAGAGCCGTTCCCAGTTTAGAAGGACAATCCGCAGAGATAAGGAGTGCAAAGCACATTGGGGGACAGGCTCTTCGGGACTCTGCGACAGGCTAAGTGGGTGGCTCAGATCCTTAGGAGGGTGATAAAGCCCTAAATGAAAAGACAAGTAGAAGAGCAAGATTTGCATGCACACCAACCCCCTCCTCACGTGTGTGTGTGCGCTGTGACACTCACACGTGAACACACGTGCACACCTCACGCCTTCCGCCCTCCTTGCCCTGGGTGGAGCTAGAGCCTGAGGACTGGAGCTCTGAGCAGGGACAGACCAGGGGTAGCTCCATGGCCCAGGATCAGAGAGAATCCTAGGATCCCCGTTCAGAAGTGAACAGGGAGTCTTGAAAAAATATGTCCCAAGTTCTGAGGATCCCAGGAGCCTTTGAACTCTAAAAATAATGAGGGATCCAGGCCCTGTGTCCTTGGCTGTGCTACTCTGATACAACAGATCAGAGACAATAAAAGGTTATTAGTCTGGAAAAGCCAGGAAGGAGCTGGAACCCAGGAGGCCTAGTGCAGCCCCACCTCTTCTCTACACAAAGCTCTCTCCGGTGGAGCTGGCTCCCCTCTGCAGAATGAAACGGGTTCCCCTGTGCTTCAGGTCGGTGCTTCTCGGACTCATTAGAGACGCAAGTCGCCTGGCGTATTGTTAGTGGGAAGAGTCTGAGGGAGCAGTTCTGGGGAAGGCCTGGAGATTCTGCCTTTATAACCAGCTCCCGGGCTGCCAGTAGTCTACGGGATAGCTTTGCCTGAATTAGAAAAAGGTGCCGCCTCTGGGCACCAAAAACAACAACAACAAAATAATCCTTTCCCCATGGGATTTGGCTAGAGGCAGGCAGGCTGGACTGCGCGCTCTGAGCGGGGCCTGAGCTGCGCGCTGCACGGGGCCGTCCTGACCTTGCGGGCCGTGGTCCCCCTGCAGTGCTGCTAAGAGAGCCTTGCTACGACCTGTCACAGGGGGGCTGCTACTCTCTCTCCCTTGTGGTACAACTCGGCCAGACCAGCCAGGACGTCCTTCCTAACCCTCGTTCTGGCCTAGGAATATGTGTCTCTTCTGAGGCTGCCAGAACGCCGCAGGGGAATGAACCGACCCCGCCTCCAGCTTGGCCCCTGGTTCTCCTGGCGCCCCTGCACTCACCCCGCGGCTCTACGGAGGCCGGAGGCCTTGCGTTTAGAGTTTTATAGCTCCTGTCATTTGTTAATAATCCAGGGTCTAAACAATTAAGCTTCTGTGTCTGTTCTCAGTACGTGATTATGATCTAGTTTGCTCAAATCTTTTGTTTCTCATCAAATATTACGCCTGCTTTATAGGGGATCAGACATGAAGGGAAAGGGCCGGGGGCCCAAAATTTCTCTACGCTGTGTGTTTACCTTGGATGGCAGGATTCAGTGCAGTGCCGGCCTCTGGAAAGTTCTCCTAGCCATACCTCTGCCCCGCTGCCCTGTTCTGTCCCATCTATCACTGGAGAGAAATCCAAAATATTTGTTTGTCTACCCAGTGTTGCCAAATTTGTCCCTTTACAGGAACTGTCGGCGGGGGGGCGATGGAAGTGGTCAGAAGTGCCCAGCGAGACTGAGATCAGCTTCCCTGGGCTGTCCTCGAAGGGCTTGGTGCTGGCTCTTCACACAGCTCAGGGAAAGAAACTTTTGGCCACGGATGGAAAATTCTGGTTTCTCTATGCAGCAGATTGAAAGCAGCAACAAATTAGAAGACAAAGACCGTTGGGTTAGTTCTGTCAACTAAGGCTGCCGGTCTTGATGTCTCTCGGTGTTAGCTCCCCAATGAAGCAACAGAATTAAATAACGGGGGAGGTTTCCTCTAGTTTTCAAGCTGTAAGAGTCTATGCAATTTGGTGGCTTCAGCAACATACATATGTTCTGTTAAGCTAAATTTATGAAGTCAAACAAAGTCCCATATAGTAAGACAGCAGAGTTAATTTGTAATCTGAATACAGTTACATTAAATTTTAGTTCGGAAATAATGAGCATGGTATTTAGCAAGTTGTAAGTCCATTGCTTTTTAGCCCCGAAATTTAGATGTTGGATTTCTGTCAATAATAAAAGACCAACAACCCAATGGGAAAAACAGGAAAAGGTATATAAACAGAAACCGATCACAGAAACTAAAAAAAATACACATGGCTCTTAAACACTTGAAAAGATGTTCAGCATCACTCATAACAAGATAAATGCAAAATAAAACTGCTTCAAATCACCATTTATCACCAGTCATGTTAGCAAAGACCAGAAAGTTTGGTAACACAACCTGAATTTTTTCCCAGTAAGGGAATGTTTGAGTAAACTATGTCACATCAGTACCATGAAATAATATATAGCTGTGCACGAGCAAAACAAAACAAAGAATGAGGAAGTTTTCTATGTACTGATGTGGAAATTTTTCCAATAGCCTGTATTTCATGGTTAAAATGCAGGATAATAAAAAAAGCTCATTGTGGTGCAGGCAGCACACATCAGCGTTCGTTTGTCTGTGTAAACAGTTGGCCTGGATTTCTTCTTCAGTTAAATGCATCTGTTTTCTCTGTGGGCTTCGAGGTGGGTGGGATGTGTCAGCTGTCGTGTTTTTCTTCAAGATGCAACTGGGGTGGGGGGGCAAAGTGAGGAGAGCGTGTTCATCGTGTGGACGCCGCATTTCCCTCTGCACAGGGGCTTCCTCTTTCCTCTCTCCCTCGGGTCTGCTGCAGCCCTAAAACTGCAGCCCTTCCTAACACTAATCTGCTCCCTCAGACTCTCCCTCCCACCCTTAGAAGCCCCCAGTGGAGCATGCGGCTCTCTGAGTTTAGCCTGTAGTTCTATCCTGAGCAGAAAGGATTCCCAGAGAGGAGAGAGGGAGTGTGGGATGGGGAGCACAATCTCACTAAAATAAAAGGACCACCTGAGGGTCAAGAGAGCAGAAGCAAGAAGGACACATGCCTTCCTGGAGGTCGCAGTCCCAGCCGAATTTCCATACCCCTTTGCGGGGGTATTTCTAATCGGAGTCCCGTTTATTTTCTTCTAACACAGCCCTTCTTGGGTCTTCAGAGAGCTCCAGTCGTTTCTTCTCATGGTTCCCAAACACTCTCAGCCTTTCTGAGGTAGCAGCCCCCAAAACACCATCAGGATGACAGTGGCATTCAGAGGTCCCAAATGGCTCCTGGCATGACTGCACCTGCAAAGCTAATCACACTCAGCTCTCAGAGAACAGTTTCTGTCTGTGCCTCTGTCCCTCCACCCAGGTGTGCTCAGCCTCTGCCACACCCCACCCCCAGCACCTCGATAAGACACTGCAGGGCTTAGCTCAAGGGGTCTCTCGTGAGACAAAGCGTCAAAAGACATCTGTGGCTCAGTTGGCTGGAGCGTCGTCCTGCACACCAAAAGGCCGTACATCAAAATTCAAGCCCCAGTCAGGGCACCTACCGAGGTTGCGGGGTCGGTCCTGCTCAGGGCACGTGCAGGAGGCAAGCCATTGATGTATGTCTTGCACGTTGATGTTTCTCTCTCTCTCTCTCTCCCCACCCCCTTCCCTGCTCCTCTATCTCTAAAAATCAATAAGCATGTCCTTGGGTGAGAATTTAGAAAAAGGGGGCTTTTGCTGGGTTCTTCTGACACAGGGGCTATCTCTTCTCTTCCTCTCATTCACAAAACTGTGGGATTTTAGAGCAATATCATTTGCGGGTGCAGAAAATTTAAGCTCAAACGGTCTAAAGCAGTGCTATCCAAATTTTAGTACACAGGCAGCCCACCTGCGGATCTCGTTAAAATGCAGGCTCTGCTCCATTCAGTCTGGATCAGGGCCTGAGCTTCCCCATTTCTGACGAGTTCCTAGCTCGGTGCTACGTTGGTAGACGCCAGGGACTCTGTTTCCTTCCAGCTCTTGCTGAGTCAGTTCTCTGCTCCATATGTTTCAGCAGATACGAGTCGCCTACATGATAGAACCTCATGTGGACTGAAGCGATGGAGAGTTAGATGTTAACAATTTCAGTGTATTTTTTTCCTAAAGCAAAAATTTGAAATTACTGTGACGGACCTAACCAAGGCAGGCTATCTATTCAGGGGCACTGTAATTTGAAAGTTGCCTCATTTTTCTTCTTTAATGTTCCTCCTAGAGCTGGCTTTCAGATGTTTATCGTTAGAGACTCATTCCTGGAGGCTCAAACAGCTCTGTGTTGAGTTAAACACCTGGTAAAGCTAATCTATAAAGCTACGATCAGTCGTTTATATGTTAAGGCCAATGAGTGTATCATATCTTTCCCTGAGGGAGGGTTTTGCTAAAAGTGTATAAAGGAAGAAGCAGGCGTGGGAAATCCGCATCCCTCCCCCAAATAAGTTGCCTCGAAAGCATGAGCCCGAGGGAACATGGGAGAAAAGTCAAAAAGGGGAAGATGAAGAAAGGCACGTCTTCCCCCGCTCGCAACTTTGTAGGCTTGGCTCGGATCGTGTCCAAGACACCTACCTTGCTGATTCCCAGGCCACCTCGCTGCCTCCGCTCACTCACACAAGAAGAGCAAGACCCAGGAAAGAAACCACGAGCCTGGCTCAGTAGCAGAACCGGCGTGGAGGGGTAGGTAAGGGAGCTTCCAAGGGGTTTGGGCAGGAGGTTGATTGGTTCGAAAGTGCACAAGGCTGGACTGGGTACGCTAAGCAAGTCTGCTCTGGAAGCGGCTGAGAGAGAGAATCAACAGGGGATTCCGATGACCTTGATTCAAGGGGCCCGCCCCTCTCACCTGGACATGCATTCTTAGCAAAAGGAGCCTGGTTGGCACCCAGCTCGGCACAGAGGCTCCAGCCAGGTGCGGAGGGCTCTGCCCCCACCCTACCCCATCTCCTCTGGACTTGGCAGTCTCCCACGGCCTCCTACAGTCCCTCCTGGTAGCTGGCTCAGACAAGCCCACCTGACTCTCTCATTCCCTTGGTCAACACCAGCCAGCCAGTTCCTCTTCTCTTGTATTTAGGCTATGATTCCGGAGCCAGAGAAATTGGTTTCTAATCCTGGTTGCACTATTTGATTATCTGCTGAGTGACTTTGGAAAATCCTAAGAACCGGCCATCTGCCTACCTAATGCAGCTGTGACGATGAAAGGAAAGGATTCTTCCCAAAGCGTTAAGCACAGTGCTGAGGACACGAAACGTGTCTCGCAAATGTTAGTTAAGAGCACGTTTTGTTCTTCTGCAGCCCAATTCGTTTCCATGCTTCCAGGCACGGGGCCCGGGCTCTGGCTCCAGCCTGCCTTCTGAGAGGCAGAACTCTCTAGGTGCTCACTAGGTGCAAGGACATTCCAACGCCACTTCCCACTCAAGAGATCCCTACTCAAACTTCCCACTCTTCGCCGCTTCTTCACATCAGGGGAAACCCTGGTGCAGCTTTCGAGTCTGGAGCCTTTCGCCCTGCTGCCCACACGGACGAGTTACTCGGCTCTGTCGATTCGTCCCCTAAATCTGCTTTCCTCGTTTGTTCCCATTCCCTGTTCGCAGACACACTGCCTCGAGTGAAGACCATTGCTCTGCTGCGGCCTCCTTGCAGACGTCCTTTCCTTGAGTCCTTCTCTCCTTTTATCTGCTTCTAAGCCAGCCCCCAAATATCCCCCTGAGCCCTTCCCTGATCTCTGGGGTGCCCCCTGCCTTCTCCTTCTCGCCCCCTGGCAATGAAGCCCTCTGAGATGAGTCCCCCAGGGAAGTGGCGAGAGCTCTTCTAACACACTGTATGGGTTCAACCTGGCGGCTTTAACCGGTAACATACCATTCAGGATAACCTCTCAGTCTGGACTTGTTTTCGCTCTACTTACAGCCCTCCGTGCCTGTGTGGCTTTGAAAAGAGGCTTATACGTGTACCGAGGCTCCTACTTTCAATGCCCTGGGTCGGACACGCAAATAAAACGCCATCCTAGTGTGCTCACCTGGGGCAAGGTTTTATTAGGCAAACAGAGCAGGGAGTCACCTGTTCATCAGAATGCGAACAAAGATGTTCAGCCTTTTGTTATTCCTCCTCCTTTGCCAAAGGAAAGGGTCCCCTCACTTCACTGAATCCTTCCCTGTGTGGGCTCGTGGGAGGCAGTGGTGTTCGAAGTGGGGGGGACGGGGGAGGGGGCAAGTGTCATTTGCTTCAGAAGAAAATTTCTGAGTAGGGACTTCTGGTTTTAACTTTGTTGGCTGGAGCAGGTAGCATTTTTCTGACTGTAAAACTGGGTCATTTACAGACACCCCTTGGGAAGGAAAAGCGATGGCTTCCAAGCCATCCGCTGTTGGGAATTAAAGCGGGCCTTTGGAAAAGGAATAGGAGGACATTTGGTATGACGTTTCAGTGTCATTTTCACAAAGACCCAGGTCGGATCGTCTGTCTTTAGTCATTCTCCAGAATAAGATTCAAGAACTAAGAGTTACGGGCATGGCCTCCAGCCTGAGACAGTGTGTTAGCCCGGCCAGGCCCCAGCTCCAGGGAGCGTCACTTTCCTTCCCTGTGATACGAAAAGAATAATGGTGATGACAGCAATAGCCTCGCATTAGCTATATCTGTGCGAGCTTCTGCACGGCTATTGGGAACTTTTTTTAAAGATGGCTTATATGAAGACAATTGAAAGCTCCAAAATTATCTTGTAAATTTCGGTCATTAGAATCAGGCTGCCCTGGTGTTATTCGACGCTCAAGGTAACAGCGCCTTCAAAAGGTAGACTGTGCACATTCGTTCCTTCAAAGGTCAGAAAAGCAGAGCTCAGGGCTTTGGCTTCTGTTGGTGTCGATGAGAAGGATGGCAGTCACTTGCGCTGGAGTTGACGCCCTGCTCACTCAGGGGAGCTGGTGTTAGCTGAGGAGCTTAAAGATGAGCAGAGTTAGGCAGGATCGAGGGCCTCGAACGGGGGTCCCGGACACAGCTCATCTCTGCGATTCATCTCATGAGTCCTTACTCCAGTATGTGGCAATGTCGCACAAAGAAACTGTCTCCAGAAACTCTCACATTGGCAACATTGCTTTGGCTGATGCATTTAAAGTCTAACAGGGTTGTCTAACCTTTTGCTGTCTCTGGACCACACTGAAAGAAGAATCGTCTTGGGCCACACATTAAATACATTGCGACATGTGATCACAAAAGCAAAAAAGTCATGATGTTTTGCCCTGGCTGGTGTGGCTCAGTGGATTGAGTACCGGCCTGTGAAGCAAGGGGTCGCTGGTTCAATTCCCAGTCAGGACACGTGACCGGGTTACAGGCCAGGTCCACTGTAGGGGGTGTGTGAGAGGCAACCACACACTGATGTTTCTTGCCCTCTCTTTCTCTCTCCTTTCCCTTCTAAAAATAAATAAACAAAATCTTTATTAAAAAAAAACCTCATAATGTTTTAAGCAAATTTATGATTTTGTGTTGGGTCACATTCACAGCTATCCTGAGCCGCATGCAGCCCACGGGCCACAGGTTGGACACCCCTGGTAGAAAGAGGGTCATAGCAATCTAACACCAACAGAGAGTGGTTTTGAACCAGCTTTGTAACTAGCTACCACAGAGATGATTTATCTCCGCCTGACCTTCCCAAGAAGAAGCTCGCAAAGAAGTCACGGAGGAGCCCTGCCCTCCTAGACAGCCGGAGGTCTCGGGTTTCTTTTGTTCTCCTAGAGCGGAGGGTTTCTGTGTTGGCGTTTTCTCCGAAGGAAAAGCAAGAGTTATGGGACTGTCTGTATGTCAGCAAACAAACTATAAACCTCCAAGATGCGTGTTCCTCTAACCCCCCTTTCCCTTCTATTGCAGAGAATCCCAAATTGAAATGCCCATGGCTCCCATCCAATTTAGCCCCTAAGCATCTGCCTGAAGAACCATGGAAGTATTGGAGCTAAAATCTCCCAGGCAGATCGAAGGTCACAGCCAGGATTCACTTGGTTTCCCCTTCCGGGTCTTGTGTTTGGACTGGAAAAGCGGGGGAAACTAGATTTGAAGCCCTGAGAACTCCTCTTCTTGCCCAGGGCTCCAGGGAGTTTGGGGGCAGCCTTTTTCCACACCGGCAAATTACTCCTTTGGGGGGAAGGGGGCAGCAGAGAGCCCTTGTCCTTGACCCACGGCAGCAGGCGCTGGCTTGAGGAGCGCAGGGCAGTAGCAGTTGCTGGGCTGCCCGCTCTGCTGAGGAGGAGCCGAGGTTTCCGGTTGTGTTGACTCCTCTGTTGCTTCCCCGGGGAAGCTGGAGAACAGTCGGGCATTATAAGGACCTGGGTGCGTGGGAGCTGAGAGCTCTTGACAAACACTGTCATTAAAAGGGGACACAAGTGTGTTGAGAGCGGAGGACATCCCTGCCAAGGTCCTTTGCCAGGACCGACATTGTGTTGTCTTTGCTTGGCTGCTTCGCTCGGGTGGGGGTGGGGGTGCTGGCGGTCTCTGGGTGCGTGGGGGACGTGGGCCCTGTGGATGTGATGTTTCCTGGGAGCCTGACGTGCCTCGGCCCTCCTCCTGCTTTGTCTTGCTTTAGGGGCTGGACTGGAGATGAGTGCTTGATTTTGTTTCCTGAACGCTCAGGATCCCACAAGGACTCTTCAAATAGCGCAGGCCTCTGGGTTTCCAGAATCTCCTGGAAGCATGAATTAACAAGGGCAAAGTGTGGGCCCTTGTCCTTGTGGGTCAGCTAACCTTGTTTCACAGCCCCCGCTCCAGTCTGGTGAGATGCCAGAGATAAAGTAATGCAAATCTAACGCCTAACATAGTGTGCAACTTATAGTAGGTATTTAATCTACGTTTGCTCAATGAACGATTGCAAATCCATCAGAGAAGGATAGAATGACTGCAATAAAAGGATTTTGGAGATCACCTGTTGCATTCCCAGACAGTCCTATTTATAAGAGAAAAACACAATTCTGCCCTGTTGGGTCATTTACAGTCACTATTTAACTTCTCTCAACTGAAAGGCAAGGATTGCACCTTGTTTGCCTTTTCGTCCTTGCTAGCTGCCAGTGCCCCGCCTGGCAGTTAACGGGACTCAAGTGGAGTCCTCATCTCTAAGAATGGCCCTTCCTAAATGTCTCTCTGTGCAAACACCACACTGGATACACGGCTGTCAGGATTACAGGGTAGGGAGCAGGCAAGGCTGTGATCTAGGAAAGACTCTCCCAGAGCCATGCCTTCTTCCCCCTGCAGATAAGCCCACCGCAAGCAGAGTGGGGGAGGTGGTGCTCAGAGAAAGCCTGGCCTATGGGGTGGCTTGAGAAGGTCCCTTAGGTGGGGTCTTGGGGCCACCAGGGCGATGTGAGAGCAATGCCCATCCCAACATGTTACTGACCAGAGGGCAGAACTGAAGGCCAGCCTTTCCAATTTTGCTGGGGCCCAAACCTGAGGAAGGGCGCTGATGGGCCCCACTCAGATGAGCTGTGGGGAGAGACCACCTGACTTCATGGAAACACCCACTTTCAAAAAGAACACGAGCGAAGCAAAGAATGTTTCCAGGTAGAGATCCTTTGGGCGGCTCTCCGGACAAGATAGAACACTTGACTTTCTAAATCGCAGGGCAGCAGTCCTGAGGAGGCATGTGGGGGAATTGCTTCTTCAGTAAAGAGGCAGAATCCATGTTTTGGATTTCAGTGGCACAGGTTGGGGTCAGGGGGAGAACCGGGTGCTCTAATATAGCTGGGACCCCTAGCCCTTCTCTCAGATTGAGGACCCCCATCTGATAGAAGGGTACTGCCAACTCAGATCCACCCGGGCTGGGAGTGAGAACCCCTGCTTCGCTGGCACGCCACATAGACAACCCCAGTCACAGCATGTCCTGTGTCACCGCCTCTGTGGCAACGCTTTTAGGAATTCCAGTTGCTATGTTTTGTTTACCTTGGTGTCTTGGAAATATTTGTGGGTTTGTGAGTGGGAATCGTGTCTTTCCACACTGGTGTGATAGAAAGGTGTGAGTGTCACTCTCTGAGCAGGTTGCGGGCTCTGGATTTGACAGGACCCAGCAGAGTGGAGGACAGGTGCACTGCCCAGGAGGTCACCGCCCAAGAGGCCACAGCCCAGGGTGGCCCCCAATGCCAGAGCCCCCCCCCTCGTACCAGTCTTCTAGCTTTGGCTCCCAGTTTCTTTCTACTTTAAATGTCCTCCTTCCACCTCTCCAATTATTCTGGTCCTCCCCAAACCCTCAGAGCTCAGCTCCAATCCCTCCGCCATGAAAGCTGCCTGTCCTGCCAGAGAACAGCTTCTAAGTGTCTTTATTACTCCTCCATGATATTGCACAAAGCACTTAAGTGCTGCCGTGGCTGGGCGGCTCCGTTGGTTGGAGCGTTGTCCCGTACACCAAAAGATTATGGGTCTGATCCTCTGTCAGGGCCGTACCTGGGATGCAGGTTCGATCCCCGGTCAGGGTGCATTCAGGAGGCAACTGATCCGTGTTTCTCTCTCACACTGATGTTTCTCTCTTTCTTTGTCTCTCTCTCAAATCAATAAATATAACCTTGGGTGAGGATGGCTGAGGTGATTTCAAAGGTGGCGACTGGGAAAGAGGTTAGAAGAAGGGGAGTCCCTGGGTCTGTTCCTTCCAAACACCGTTGAAGCTAGAGACAGATCGGGGGGAACCCCAAGGGCGCTGCTGTATTGCCTTTTGGGACTGGCTTATTTCACTTAGCACAGTGCTCTCAAGGGTCATCCACATCATAGCATGTGACAGAATTTTCCTCCTTTTAAAGCAGGATAATATTCCATTGTGTGTATATATCATATTTTGATTATTCATTCACCTGTCACTTGGGTTGCTTCCGCATTTTAGCTATGGTGAATCACGCTGTTATAACGTAGGTGGAAAAGTATCTCTTTGATGCCCTGCTTTTGATTCTTTCTGAGATATGGCTGTAGAATTGCTGGATCACATAGTAATTCTACTTTTAATTTTTTGAGGAACTACGATGCCGTTTTCCGCAGAGGCTGTGTATTTTACGTTCCCACCAACGATACACATTTCATTTTCTCTGCATCATCACCAACGCCAGCCGGGACCTCATTGTGGTTTTGATTTGCATTTTCCTAACAGTTAATGATATTGAGCACGTTTTCACGGGCTTGCTGGCCATTCATACAGGGCGAGGCAGAAGTAGGTTTACAGTCGTTCGTGTGGACTTTAGCAATTCTAGCAGGTATGTAGTGGCATTTCGTTGTTGTTTTAATTTGCTATTCCCTGAGGACAAATGATGGTCAAAATCTTTTTATACGATTGTTTGCCATCTGTATATCTTTGGTGAGGTGCCTATTCAAACAGTTTGTCCATTTTTAAATTGAGTTTTTTATTTCCTTATTGGTAAGTTTTAAGAATCCTCTGTATATTTTGCTCTTCATCTGACACATGATTGCAAATATTTTCTCCAAGACTCTAGCATGACTTTTCATTCTCTTAACAGTATCTTTCCCAGGGCACCGGTTTTTAATTTGAATGAAAGCTAACTTTTCAGTTTTTTTCTCTCATGGATGATCCTTTTGGTGTTTTATCCCAACTCTCATCTCAAATCCAAGGTCACACAGATTTTTATCCCATGTTTTCTTCCAGATGTCTTAGAGCATTGCATTTTCTATTTCGGTCTATGATCAGTTTTAAGTTAGTTTTTGTGAAAAGTATAAGGTCCGTGCCCGGCTTCTCCTATTTTATTTATTTATTTACTTTGCATATGAAAATCCATTTTGGCCTCGTTTGTGAGAAGACCGCCCTTTCGCCATCAAATTTCCTTTGCTGTTTCTTTGTGAAAGGTCAGTTGGCTACATTGTATGGGTCTGTTTCTAAGTTCTTTCCACTGTCCCACTGAAGTCTGCGTCTGTTCTTTTGCCAATGCCACACCGCCTTGATTATTTGTAACTTTATAGTAAGTCTTGAGGTCGGGCGGGGGGGTGGGGGCTGCCGGTCCTTCAACTTTGTTCTTCGTCAGGATTGTGGTGACCCTTCTGGGCCTTTTGCCTTCATCGAGTGTATCAAACTTCTTCCGCTTATCAAGACCTTGCTCAGAGCCTTCTGTAATCATAGGTTCTAAATGAATCTTTCACTGTGTTTACCCCTGGGTCCAGCCTAAGCCAGTCTAAGACTGCTGGAGAAGAATTTTTTAAGTTGCCTTCATGGTTCCATCTGAAAGTGTTTAACGTTATGCATTTTATATGTAATGCAAGTGGAATATCACTGTTATTCTTAAGCACGAGAATTCTTCTTTGGGAAAAATTGCCATTGTTTGGCAAAGCACATGAAGGTGTGAGTCAAGGCCGCAAAGTGGTGGTGACAGGCCCTGCTTGGAATACCTAGGGGACCCTCTGTTCCCAAGAGGGAGGATCGAGAGAGAGAGGGAAACAAAGCAGGAAAACAGGAGGACTTGGCAGCTGAAATGAGACCGAGGTCCACACGCGGCGAAACAGCCAGTGGACATTTCGCAATTTCACGAGGGGTTTCTGACATTTAATTGGCACATCTCCCCCTGGCTGTGACATGACACTTGCTTTTGTCTCTCGCCACCTCGACTCATTTTCAGTCAAGTCCACTGCCCTTATGAGGGCTGTGTGTGAATACGGTGTTAAGCTTTAGGACTTGGAGGAAGAACTTGAGTTTCACTTTTGCAATGAAGAACAAGAGACAGCACGTGAGAAGCCAGGGTGAAACGAACCCACTGGGGATTCACGGTACATCTTGCTGAAGGCTTGGATTTGGACAAGGTACGAAAGGGGGTCTGCGTTCGGCTTACCTGGCTCACGACGGCCCCGGAGACCCAGCTACCCCAGCATCTGCCTTATGTATATGACGGAAAGGACTCCTTTATAATTCTCAAATTACCCTAACAGCATTATTTTCTTTGATTCTATTAACAGTTATTGGGGGGGGTGCGAATTCCTTTCTTTGGATTGTGCTAATTTAACTTTACCTACCTTGGGCTGGACATTGTGAGAAAAGACTGCTTGCAGGACATCTTATATGCAAACTTGATTTTTACATTTAAATTTATTCCAGCATATGTTAACATATGTTAACAGGAAGGGTCTGACAGAGCTGAAAGAAACTTTAGAGAAAAATTTACAGGTGAGGAAACTAAGGTATAGGGACACGAATAGCTTTCCTAAGGTCGCTCAGCCTTTGAGCAGTTGAGTCACGGGATCCCCTTGAAGGGAAAGTCTTATTTTCCTTGAGAGGGGCATGTCTACCATGGGCCGCCTCCCTGACAGCACTCAAAGATCGAACTTGGCCTTGGAAGAGATCTTGGCCAGCTCAAGAATGTTTGTCTTTAGATTCTTTCTTTCTTTTATGAAAGAATACTGGAGAAAAAAGAGACAGATCTCCATGGTCATGAAACACTGAACTTCAGCTTTTTCAGAAGCCCTCCCTTTCACCCAAAGTTTGGAGGACGTTAGTGGGTGAGACGCTGGCAGAGGGCAAGGTGGCTGAGCTGGCCTTCTCCTACTTAGTGCTCCCCCGGGACAGGGGATAGTCAACTGAAAACCAATCAATATATGCTCCATTTTTGTTTTCTGTATAAATAGTTGGCTTATCTGAAATAACCTTTTTCCAAGAGCTAATAGCCATAAATTTCTGTAGCTGGACATGTTTATAAATGCCTCTTGGCTATTTTTGTTGATTTATTTGGTCTGCATTTGTGCAATCTGGCTTTGGGCGTGGAAGCAGGCAGGCCTGGTCACTGGTCCGCCGCCCCTAATGATTCGAACTGGGGGACATGGTCTCTCTCCTATGGGAAAGACCCCATGTGGACTCCCTTGGTGTTACAGTTCAGTCCAGGAGAAATTGCCACGTCTTGGGGAATCATCTTCGGGTTTTTTGGTGGAACTTTAGTGTGCATTTTCCCCTGCCATCTATCTATCTATCTATCTATCTATCTATCTATCTATCTATCTATCTATCTACCTATCTGTCCACAACTCCAATATGGTGGCTTTATGTTGTAGAGTATTAACTCACTGGCATATCGAAAATACAAAAATTAAAATGCCAATGCTGCTTGCTATGTAGTTTCATGGAAAAGCTTGGGTGAAATATGTTGTGTGACCATTGTATGTGTTTTATCATCGTATGACAATTATATGTTCACACTTCACTAAAGTTTAGACATTTTCTCAAACCAGAGGAGTCAGCCGACAGCTCTTGATGACCTAATAATATATGCTTCGTTTATCTCACTTAATCCTTGGAAAAGACCCTGTAAACGAGGCATTATTGCTTCCACTTAAAGGTGAAGAATCTGAGTCTCAACAAGGTTGAATAACTAGCCCGAGGTCATACAGCGAATATAAAGGTACCGCTAGGGCTGCAGGTGAGTCCCCAAGCTAAAATCCATGCTATTTTTATTCCGCCATGTTGCATTCCAGAGAAACCTAAGCAATTATTGACTTAGGTAAAGCGCTCAGAGTGATGACATTTTTTCGGTTAAAAATTAAAATAAAAAATATGGAGATATTTGTGTCCCCTCCATATTTACTGGATTATTAATTTCTGAGTTGGAGGGAAGGAAACATGAATGGTACAACAGAGAAAACTCATCATTCCTCTGTTCTGCTTCTAGAACCATGTCGTTACCTCTCTCTGGGCATCCATTTGCCAGGCAACAATGTACGTGTCTGAGGTCTACAGTTAAAAGGTTTCCGTGAAAAGAATGCGATGGTTTAAGCCCTGAGTGCGAGACAGAGCAATAAAGCAATCGGTATGGGCAGGACTAAACTTAGATGAGATTCAGAAATAGAAATTCATTTTTTTCTTCCCAAGTCTCCCGCGTCCTTTCCTGTGCTTTCCCTCGCTGTGGCAGTGATTCCTTGTTAGTACCACGAGTTGTCTCTGTTGAAATTAATAAGCTTATCCATATTTGGTGATTAATGATTTGTCAAGTTTAACTCATTACTTCTCCCAGGAATGTCCCTATTTCCGCTGGAGGCAGACTCTTCGGGTTCAAGAGTGAGTCGGCAAGCATGGCATTCCGGTATCCATTCGCAGGTATCAGTCAGTCAACAGATCCCCATCGCCCCTGAAATCACACAGCTGTCTGTTTCCCCGAGGAATCAGAGATGACGCCCGCAGGGCTGACTCGACTGCCCTAAGGATTCATTTCTCCATTCAGTGGAGGAGTAGCTGAAACTTCAGGGAGCTGGGGAGGCCGGCCCTCACCTCACAGTCAGTAGGTGACGGACAGGTTAGAACCCAATGCTTTCCTCTAGAATCACAGAACCCGAGGGCTGGTGAGGGTCTTAGAGCTGCACCAGGCACATCCATCCTCTTTGTGACCTCCTCACCGAAGAGCGGTCACCTCCCCGTGACAGAGGTCCCACATCAGCCCGGTGATTTTTCATACGTTGCTGACCTGAGCTCTGTGCCACCTCGATGGCTCCATCTAGGACAACACAGAGGGACCTAACCCTCCTCACTCACCCCCTTGGCCCTGACTTCCCTTTTCCAGGTTAAACGTGCTCAGTTTCTTCAACTCTTCTTCATGTGACTACTTCAAACCCACGGATCATCCCAAGTATGCTTTTCTGAACTTGCTAACGTTTACCTCAAAGTACTGCACTCAGAGCCAAACCTGGTACCCCAGGTGAGGCGTGGATTCGTTCAGTCATTCACCCCCTCATTATGTGTCAAACTCCTCTCAGCTCAGTGCAGGGGAGGGTGGGTTGTGAGTTCTACTGCTTGGACACGGGACCCTTTGGGTTGCTGCCCAAGATCAACTTAGTGTGGTTTGTAGGGGTTTATGGGGTCGACTGACTCTCTTAAGTCCTCCCCCACGGCCTCCTGTTGTAGCGTGTGCCTCGTTCTCCACCAAACTGCTTCTCTGTGTGGGAAGCTGGCCCTACGTGTGAGAAAACCCATCCTGCTTCTCTGGGGTGTGTGCCTGTCACAGGCTTTTATAAAACATATTTGGGTTGTGATGAGAAAACCTTTCCTCAGATCCCGGTCCAGCTTTTGTTCCTTTGCGATGCCAAAGTTGACATGCCCTCCATCTGTCTCTGTAATAAAACCAAATCTCTAGCACGTGAAGCCATCTCTCCACTCCGGGGTCAATCTGGAGGCAGTGGGGGAGTGGGGGGTGGTGAACTCACACATGCACGGAGATGTTTCACCGGCGTGGAAAACTACCCGTCCAGCTCCTTCCCCGTCCAGTCCCTCCTCCCTCGCCTGGCTCTTCACATGCAGTTGAACTGGCTCACAGGAAGGAGCAGTAACAGCCCAGTAACAGGGTACACCGCTTCAGTCCAAGGTCGGAAAGGCATTTCTGGAGTCAGAATTCTGGAGACAAGAGGCTGCAGAACTCCAGCATCTGTATCGGTGGAGTCTTCCCTGGGTCTTTCCTCACCCAGGCCTCCAGC
The DNA here is from genome assembly GCA_004026545.1 of Mormoops blainvillei. NCBI lineage: Eukaryota > Metazoa > Chordata > Mammalia > Chiroptera > Mormoopidae > Mormoops > Mormoops blainvillei. The sequence goes on from PVJD01010066.1 coordinate 33,019, forward strand.
CCTCACCCCAGCCCCTTACTCTAGTTGACAAGCTCCTTCCAGCGGAATTTCCGGTGGGATTTACGTTTACCGTGGGTCCGCTCCACCTCTTCATAAGATAAGGAAATTAAAAGCCCAGAGAGACCATTTGTATGGGTCACACCAAGAATCCTGGGGCCTTTGTCCCACGCTTCCCTCATCACGTCCCCTGCCAATTTGTGCGTCTCCTGTGGGGGCAAGGAGAGAAAGCCTGCCGCTTCTCGTAGGCTCCACGCTTCTCTAACCCAATTCAGAAGTTGCTCAGGCCAATATCTCCAGGATGTCCGTTTTTGTCACAGGAAGGAGCTGTGGACCTTGAGAGCGGGGCTCTGCTTCAGCTGAGTCAGCGGCCCTCGCGGGCCGTGTCCCACCGACCCTTGCACCCACTGCTCGCTGCTCTCTGCAGAGCGCGTGCGAGCCTTTGTTGCGTCAGGCCTTTCTTGAAGGAAAGAAAATCATCAGGGATCTAAGCATAAACAAGCTCTCAGTGTGGAGTGAAAGAGAGGATCCAAAATTTTCCATGACAGAAAGATGTCCCCTCCCCACCCCCAAGGTCGCATCGTGAACATCCCTGCTTTTCGCTCCGGAGAAGAGCTCACGGGAGCTCACTCACGTCCATCCTTCTTGCTCTCAGATGTTGCTAAGGTCAAGTTTAAGCTTTCTGGCTTTGAGCTGCAGTTCTGACGCCAACTCTGCGTTCACGGCATGCAAATTTTAGTCAAAAGCTGTGTTGTCACAAGCATATTTCTTCCCTCACCAGGAGCCACCCGCCACCTGACCCATCTCTGCACACACGCTTAAAAAAAAACAAAAACGTTTAATATTGCCGGTTTGGCAGAAGGAAGTGTAAATGTTATGTCAATGCTAAGACACTACTTAATCCTGATAGATGAGTTGTCAGGGAAGTGTGACGCTCATTGACAGACGTTAAATGACACCACAGCGCCCAGCGGGGCACCAACAGGCTCTGAAGTTCCAGGATGTGTGAAGAGGACGGATGGCAACTAGACCTGCGGTGGTGACCATTTCTCAGTGTCCACAAAATCAAATCATTGTAGTGTGCCCCTAAAACTAATACAATGTTATATGTCAATTATATCTCAATAAAAACAACCCCCCTCCCCCCAAAACCCCAAACCCTCAAAGACAAGAAGGAAACAGAGCCGAGGATGGAATCGTTTCTGTGTTCCGCTGCAGGGTGTGCCGTCGGTCCGGCTGGGCCGGGGCTGGAGACGGTAGTAAGTGCGTCTGCATTGCCAGGCCAGCCACGCGGCCAGGCAGTCTGGGTCCCTCAGCTTTGAGTGAGGGATTACCTGGGAAGAGCTGGGCTTTCCCGGATCACAGAGGGCCTTTGATGGTGTCAGAAATTCCAAGAGGAGGAGGCTCGAGAAGAAAGTAAGAAAAGCTGAACATCTGTTCTCTGTAAAAAGAATGAGCGTGCCCCCCCCTCCCCAAAATCCACCCCCAGCTCCTCGCTTCCTGGCTCCTGGGGGTCGCACTCTTGTCCTGGCGCCTGGGAGGCTGAGCAGGCTAACCTGGTGCAAAGAGGCTAACCAAGTGGTTTGTAGCCTGTGACATTATTATTTAAAAAAATACTGATGCCTGAGCCCTACCTGCAGAGGTCGTAGTGCCATTGGTGTTAAGTAGGGCTGGGCCTTCGTGTGTTTTTGTGAAGACTCCCAGGATATGCCAACGTGTGCAGCCAGTGCTGACACCAGGGGACCGAGGGCCATCCTGCGATGCGAGAGACTGTGGGGACCGCTGGTACTTGAGAATAAATGCTGCTGGACGTCCACCTTCCACAGGAAAAAAACCAGCATTGATTTCCCACGCACCACCATGGTTACCAGGCTTTAAAAAAAAAAAAAAAGTCTGTAAGTATTCGACAGTCATTCCAAAGAGAAAATGGGACTTTCTTCTGTCTGCCACTCCATCACCTTCTCGGTGATGGGCCAGGCCCATCACAGGATTGGCTGGAAACAGGCGGAAACGGTTCAGTTAGAAGAGGCCACCCTGGGACTCTAGCCTAAAATGTATCCTAAACCCCATATCAGGCCCAGAGCAGACTCCGGAAATAAGTCAAGGTCATACATGAAGCCTTTGCAGAGGGGAGAGGAGGACATTGTATGGAAACCGAGAGTTCTCTCCTTTCCCTTGCCGACTTTTGACAGGCAGTCTGTCTGGGAAAGTTTGTACGAAGGCCAAGTCTATGACTAAACTAGGAGCTCTTTGTGTCCCAGAACTTTCACTCCTGCCCCTTTTCTTGGGCAGTAAATAACTCTGGGCTTGGAAAAACAAGCCCTGGTGACACATTCATGATGGTTGCGGGAGGGGCAGAGTCTGGACGGCTGAGGGCAGAACTCAGAGCTCGGAGCCTAGCCGGACCCTCCAGGCTCAGTATTCCTTGCCGCAGAGACGGCAGTGACCGTGGCCTGTGTGAGAGTGACCAAGGCCCTAGGAGCAACCAAGGAAAGGATCATAGGTCTTAGGGTGACTTCTGTGGTGCCCCACTGAGCCCCCAGTACAAGGGAGATGCACCCCACAGCTGCTGGGAGAATTGATACTAATGACACACAGCTGTGTCCTTCGGTGGCCAAGGCCTTACCCGGAAAGAAACTGTTACTCAACTCGAGGGGTTTGCTGCTTAGAGTGCTTTTCTATTCAAGAATGAGATGGGGCCCCGGCCAGGTAGCTCAGTTGGTTAGAGCATTGTCCTGAGACACCAAGGTTGCAGGTTCAATCCCCAGTCAGGGCGCATACAAGAATCACCCAATGAATTCGTCACCATGTGGAACAACAAACCGACGCTTCTCTCTCTCTCTCTCCCTCCCCCTTCCTCTCTTTCTCTTAAAATCAATTTAAAATAATGTTTAAAAAAACAACACCAAGGATTGAGATGTGGTTGTCCTTAGGAGTTTTATTTACTTGCAGCAAATAAAGGAGACGGAGGACTCCCATCCCAAGCTCTCCCTGAAGGAAGCCTTAGCTGTTGCTTATATCCACTGTTTGGTTAGTAACATGCTGGCTTCTTCTTTGCAGCTGGCTGCACTTACCCCGTTCGGTTAAATCACGCTCGTCCTCTGCCAAATCCTGCTACATTTTAACATTCAGCAAGAATAACATTTAGTAAGATCCGCCCAAACGTTGAGACCCTTGTCCTGTCTAATGGCACGGCACTGCCCCAGGTTACTTCCACTTTCAGGAGATGGCTGAAGCTGGCGTCACAAGGGCCCACCCCTCCCCTCAGTCTGGGACACACTGGCTTTGGAGCTTCTTAGAGCCCTGGGTGCCTTGTTGCCCTGCGTGCCTGGGTCAGCTCCTGCTGCTCCTCTGCCCTGCTGTCCTCACTTCCTCTTGGGCTGACCTCCTGAGCCGAGCACACTCTCAGTAAGCCATCTGCGCATGTTCTGGCTGGCGCGGCTCATAGGTTGAGTGCCGATCTGCGAACCAAAGGGTCACTGGTTCAATTCCCAGTCAGGGCATGTGCCCGGGTTGTGGGCCAGTTCCCCAGCAGGGGGGTGCGCGAGAGGCAACCGATGAACATTTCTCTCACACATCGATATTTCTCTCCCCCTCTTTCTCCCCCTCTTCCCCCTTGCTCTAAAAAATAATAAATAAAATCTTTTAAAAATAGTAAAAAAATAGTTGCACCTGCATGCAACCCTCCATCACAGGGCACTCAAGCCAAGTGACTCTCTTGTCATGGCCTACATTCCCTCCAAGGTCAGCTTTAAGGCCAATAGTATTAACATCACCCTAGAAAAAATGCTTTGTAGTGGGGGCGTGGGGAGCTTTTTCTCAGGTGTAAGTCCCTGGCATTTCTTTCCCTTCGGACAGTGATGGCCTTCTTAAGGAGACCAGGGAGGACCCACGGGACGACGAGTGACAAAGCCACAGTGACTCTAGAAATCGGCACCTGAAGTAGCCTGAGAGACAGACTGCAAAGGGACTCCAAAGACCACAAAGGTGGCGTGCTGAGAAGAGCTGCAGGAGAAACCATGTAGGATCAGCAGAGGCTGAGGGAAAGTTGGAAGAGGGTCAAGGAAGAGCAGGCAGAGAACTTTGTTCAGAGAGGAGAGATTTCTGTTTAATTTCCTGGATTAGTTACTTTTAATGGTTTTAAAAAATCCACATTGTTAATTTGCTGCTGAGCCTTTGTAATTTGAGCGCTCAGGGCCTTGCAGGGGAGGGAGGATGGCTGCAGACTTGTGCAGAGTTAGGTCTCATGATGTGAACATGCCGCGGGAGGCCCCACCTGTGTGTACAATGTACTTAAAGGATTAGAGCCAACTTGGAAATTATGATATGTTTTACCTCGAGTAAGTACCTTACTCTTTAAGCTTCTATTTCCTTGAAGGAGGGGGCCAGGAATCCATCAGTTCTCTCAGGGAAAAGGTGCAGGAGACACCCTGCTGGTGGGATTTCGAGACGGTTTAAGTGCAGGCAGAGGAAGGATGTGTTATTTACATATTTTACGTTAAACGTATTTTCAATACTTGTGATTTTGATTCAGAGGTGTTGCTGGACAAAGGTGGCGTTTTCAGGGAGATGCAGGTGCCGGGGGCCAGGGGGCAGTTGTAGTGTGAGGGGCCGGTGGGAGATGGAAGGGGGATTCTGAAAGAAGTATTATTATGGCCTACCTGTTCCTGTCAGCGTCTTCAGGAAATGTAAGTAAATACCCAATGTTCTCTACTTAAACAAAAGTTATTCTTGGGCCAGAGCAGGTGATTATTAAACTGAAGACAGAAATTTCTGTCCCCTCCACAGGATTTACTGGGAGCAGAGGTCAGTGCATTTATAAAGGAATGACCGTTGTCTGCTTCAGCTAAGCTGCTGCTTTTGATTTTTTGTTCTCCATCGATCTCTCAGGCAGGAGGAGGGTGGGAGAACGTCGTAACGAGGAATACGTACGCTCACTAACATATGGTTTTTAAGAAACAAAACGACACACAGGTATGTCTAACACAGGCACAGTCCTTTATTTTAAAAACGCTCACGTTGCAAAAAGTACATAGAAAAATAAAGTTTGGTTGGGGTGCTTTATTAAACTTCAAGTCACAGGCCTTAATATATTATAGATTAGAGCAAAGTTTGTCACGCATGTGGCTAACCCTAACTAATTTATTAAACAGGACAGAAAACAGGCCATGTGGGTGACGCGGTCTGGGGCGCCCTCCAGTTCTCCCTCCGATACTGACGCGCCAGCTCTGCAAATGCTGTTCTACCAGTTCAGGCGGCTGAGCGACTAGTTCCAATGGGGGAAAGGCAAGGTGGATGCACAAACCAAATAATTTTAAACAAAGACTTTTATTTATTTATTTTTTTGCAACGCAATATACATCACAGTAAAACGTGTAACACTTGCAGAATTGCAGGCTGCGAGGACTCCATTTAGAAGGTGGGGAGAGAAGGGGACTGAGCAGAGAATGAGCACTGACCACCCCCTTACAAGACACGCAAACGGGGGAAAGAGATTCGGGCTGCGCTGCCTTCTACGCTCCCGAGTACTGTCAGCGGCACGTAGCAGTTGACAATATTTCAACGTGGAGCCCGAACGATAGAAAGTGGGGGGAAACAGTCCAGCTGTCTATCAACTTTGGCAGTTTTACCACCAACAGTAAACTGGCCCTCTTAATAGGAGGAAGTGGAAAGATTTCTCACTGAAGAGAATAAAGTGGTGGGATTGAGAGATTCCCGGGCCTCAGAGAACCTCATGAGTAGCTGGTTTTCCTAATTCTGGTATCTCCCTCTCCCAGGTCACCTGAGATAACAGGTTGAAGACAGAAGACATGTCTCCTTCACCCTCTTCTCCTTCTCTCTGAAATCACAAGGTGTCTCATTTTGGGGACTTTTTTTTTTTTTTTTAAATAGGCATTAAACACAGTTTCCAAAGCATTTGGACAGATTTTGTTTGTTTGTTTTGTGGTGGAAGTCACACTAATGTTGTGTTTTGAAAACTGTTTCTTTTCTCTTAGCTTCCTCCTGCAAGGTGCTCTCAGGCCTGTCGGCTCGATCAAGGGACTGGGCTCTCTAATGCCCAGGCCGCTCTCCCCCCACCTGTCCCTGAGCCCTCAGTTTCCACTGGACAGCTCAACGGCTGATATCAGGTGCTGACCCTGCATCTTGCACTGTTTCCCCTGGTGTGTGAAAGCCGCCCCTCTTACCTCTTCTGACTGCAGGGACCCCAAAGAATTGTCAGCCTTTGAACTGTAATAAACGGCCACCAGAAAGTCCTATAAAAGCAGCAGTGACCTCTGGAGCTGTCAAAGCTTTAAATAGGACTTGGGATTTAATGCTGTATATTTTTAAAAGAAAAAAAAAAGAATTGTTAGATACCAAAAAATGCATGTCTTTTAGCCAATTCAGTATCTGGCCTCGCCCCCCCACACCCCATCTTTTTTTTTTTTTTTAACCCAGGAAAGATAAAGTTTGGGAGGGAAAACAGACCAGATCTCAGGCTAAATAAGGAAGGCATATGTTAGGTGCAGCCGGGCTAAAAGTCTGGACTGAAAAGAAGCCATTCATTCTGTGAGTGATTGCTGTGGAAAAGGAACAAGAAATATAAGAAGGCAGGTGCGTAAAGACTTATGTGATCTGTCACGATGTCGTATGCGCATTATGTAGCCTGAGAACTCCAGGAACCTTCTCAGTCTAAATTCTTAGGCCCAGGGCAAAAGATCCAGAAGAGGTTGTTTTTGTTTTTGTTTTACACCTTTTGCTAGTAAAACTGCAACGTCCCCAGCAGCAGTGTGGAGACTTCCCCTTCGGTTTCTGTCTCGGACATATGGAGACTCATTGGCCTGAGCCCATGTCTCCCAGTAGTGTTCTGTTTATATAGCTTGTCTTAAACCCACAGTGAGTGCTTCTTGGTCTACTTGGGCCACACTGCAAATACTTAAGTTGGAGTGCGTTTGAAAAAAGAATAAGCAGCAGTTGATATTTTCATCTCCTTATACCCATCTCCACAGCCCAAGCCAATGCGCGCTGAGTGTGACTGGTTTCTCAGCGAGGTCCTTTTATTTTCCTCTCTCACAGGGACAAAGAGAAACCTCGGTCATATTACAAAGCCAACAAGGCTTTTGAACTTTAAGTCTAATTCAGTAGGTGACATCCTCACCTTGGCTGTCCTTTCTCAGGTTTGATCTTTCAGAGTCATTGCTTGGTTACATCAGAGAACGAAGTTACAGGGAAAAAAAAAAGCCCTCAGAAGCGATGTGGACCGTTTGTACAAAATCAAAGTCAAGTGCTGGAAACCACTTGGCTTCACCCCTCCCCAATTCAAACAGGTCTCTCAAAGCACAAACAGCCTACGTTGTGTGTTGGGGGTACTGCTTGGATATTAAATTATTCACAGGTCCAGATCGTTCCCTGGCCCGCCAGTGAAGAGTCTGGACTTTCCATGCAAACCTCCAACAGTTTTGGTCTGCCGGTGTCTTGCTTCCCTAGCTCTCCCTGGCCTTGGTCCCTCAGGCCTTATGGAAAGACCACATGGGGAAGGCGGTTTCGGATCACATGTGGGCAGTTGTCACCTGAGCTGGCAGCTACCAGAAAGCCGGGTGCCAGCTTCCCCAGCAGTACAGGTAGGGGTAGTGGGGGTAGCTGGGGTACACGGAGAGGAAGGGGACCCGGGAGAAGGCCTCCTCTTTCAGGGGTGGCAAAGAGGCGTGCTTCTCCAGGCCGCCCAGGTCCGAGGTGAGCTGCTTTCGCTTGGTCTTATAGCGTCTGTTCTGGAACCATATTTTCACCTGGGTCTCGGTGAGCTTGAGGTTCCTGGCCAGGTGAGCCCTTTCAGGGGCTGACAGGTACTTCTGGTGGCTGAACTTCCTCTCTAACTCGACGACCTGAGTGTGGGAGAAGGCGGCGCGGGAGCGCTTCTGCGGCTGCTTGGGAGCGTGGGGGAGAAGGCCCGGGGAGGTGGCTGAAGTGTTTTCGCAGTCCAACAGATAAGTCTCCAAGTGCCTATCTGCAAACAGGAGGGGGGAAGAAGGGCCAGGAAGGAAAAAGTTACATGTTAGCAGGGGATGGGACAGAATTCGGCCCACTCTTATCTCCTCGGTGAGTGAACAAACAGCACACTGTCATCTTGGATACATCTCTCTTTCTTCGCATGACTAAGCAGCTCTCCGGCGCGGGGAGTGAGCGCATAAAGGTGCTATGTGTTAGTTTTCTAATAGCCATGGAGAATCCCAAGGAACAGGCAGTCAGTGGAGGAACTTCCTGCCAGGTCCTTCAGGAGAATGAAGCAGGGGTTCTGGATATGTGTGCTGAGGAGGGGTGGGAGAAAGGAGGCAGGGAAGACACAAGAAATAAAAGTGCCTCGCGAACAGCCCAAAGGCATTTGGTGTTAACACCCGGGCAAGAGAGGGCTTGTGTGACAGGAGAGGCTGAGAAAGCTACGCAAGCGCCTTCTCTCGCTTTCGTTACCCACCCACCCCACCCACCCCCCTTTTTTTTTCCTAAACGAGCCATTAGGATGCCTCATACGGAGTGACGGGAAAGAAAATAAGTCTACTTTAACTGTCCCAATGGTGCTGCATGTCCTGAAAACCAGAGGGAATTCCCGACTTTGCTGTTTTACTACTCCTGTGATTGGGAGCCAAAGGGGGCCTTTGCTGGGCAGAATCCTAATGTATTCATATAAGTGATTATCAATTAGTTGTTATACATTAGTTATTGGAGCTGTGAGGAAGTAACGCGGGGCTGGCATCGGTCAAGAGTCGCGGGGTGGCTGGGTGCCAGGGTTGGGGTCTCACCTGGGACTCTGGGTACAGTAGGGCTGCGTGCGCTCTGGTTTTTGAGCCCGAGAAGCTGGGAACCAACAGAGTGCGGAGCACCTTGCGGGCGAGTCTACAGCCTGCGCCACCTGGGCGCTGGGGCTCACGGTTAATAATTTGAGGCGCGCCCGCGGCGGGAGGCAGTGCGGTTCCGCATCCCGTAGCCGCGGGCCCCGCATCGCTGCAGCCAGAGCTCCGGGTGGTGCGACTTGGGCCCGCCCTCAAGTCCGTGCAGCCTGCAGGAGGTTCGACCTCAGCGGGACCCCACCCGGGCCAGCCCGGCCTCCCAGGCCTCGCGGGTTTACCTGGCTCGGTCTCCGCCGGCGACTCGGCCTCCCCGGGCGCGGCGCCGGGCGGAGGGCTCGGCTCATCCTCCTGCGCTCCAGCGCCCCCTCTTCCCCACCGGGGCTCTGGCTCAGGGTGTGGCCCCGAGGCCCGCCGGTGCGGGGGCGGGGGCCGGGGCTGCGGGCTGCCCGTGTGGCTGCCGCGCCGCTCGCTGCTGTCCCGCAGGATATCCTGGATGAGGAAGGAGGTGAGCGGCTTAGCCTGGGTGACCGCCCCCGCCTGCCCGGGCCGCTGCTCCGGAGCCCTGTGCATCCCGCAGGTTCGGCTGCACCCAGGACGCAGACCAGCGGCTGCGCCTGCGGCCGCCGCCCCACTTTCACTTTCCGCCGCCCGCGCGCGCTTATAGCCCTGGGGGCGCGCGCCGCGCCGACTTCCCATTGGCCGTGGGGACGTGGATCGCGCCGCCGATTGGCCGCCCAGTGCTCCAGGTGAGGGGGCGGAAAAGGGAAGGCCTTCGTAGAGCCTCGGGCCCCTCTCCGCTAGGAGGTTCCTCTCCAAATTCTTTCTTTCCCCAGGCCGGCCTCCTCCGCTGTATGTCGTTGTCCCAGGCTGGGAGCGAAAACCACAACGGGTCTCCTGTTCCCAACCCACAACAGAATGTTTAGACGCTTCTGGGGAATAATGGTGCAGAAGAGAAATACTCCACTTAGTTCTTATACAATAGGTAGTTAAAGCATCTTTACTCACAAAGAGCTGGGTGGGGCAACTACCGCCATTTCAGTTTACAGGTGGGAATTCTGGGTGCCCCGTGACAAGGAGAAATTGGAAGTAAGGCTGGATCTACTAAGGCTCTAAAAGAGGCGTGACAACTAAGTGCAGTTCCTGACTCCGGGCTGGATTCTGTACTGGACATTATTGGGGCCACTGATAAAAGTGCAACAGGAAAGATGGATTAAAGTATCGAATCAATGTTAAATTTACCGAAGTTGGTAACACTACTGTCATTGTATAAACGAGCATCCTTAGAAAATAAACACTGAAGCATGCAGGGACAAGGGCCCACGATGTATGTAACTTACCCTCAGATGGTTCAGAAACAATGATACACATGGATCCATCCTATATGATAAGTGAATGGGTTTAAATACTAACAATTGGTGAATCCGGTACGCAGGTGCTTTTGAACTATTTTTATTTATGTAACTTTTCTGTAGTCCTGGTCTAGGAACTTTCCCTTGGACTGTAAACTTTTGAAAACGACAGTTATGTTGTGTGTCTGGGGAGCAGGGATAGGAAGTAGGTTATTGTGGATGAAGCGCCTTGTACAATGGGAAGGTCTTTGGTAAGGAAGGTTTTCTTTTCTCATTTTTTCATTTCAAAAAAATTTTAAACATTTTCTTTCGAAATAGTTGTAGAGTCACAGAAATGTGCAAAATTAGTACCCTAAGAACCCCCCCCCCAATAACGACATTACATAACTGCACTCCAATATAAAGACCAGGAAATTGACATCAATCAGTATGTTATTGTTAACTATACTACAGACCTTATTTTTAGGTCCTTTTTAAACCTGCAGCCTCTTAAGCCGGCCGGCGTCTGTGCTGTCCCTCGCGTCCGCGCTGCTCGGCTCAGCTCCGGTCGATGGGAAGGAGCGCCGGTGGGCTTCGGCAGCGCGCGGGCCCGCGGGGGTCTCGGGGATGGCCCGCCGCGGGACCTGAGCGCAGCCCGGGGGAAGGCCGCCTGCTGGCCGCGATGGGCACGGAGCGGGGCCGCCAGAGCACCGGGCTCTGAGCGCCGCGCTGCGCCACCGCCTCGCCGCTGCCGGAGCCTCCCGCAGGCGCCGGGTGGCCGGGACCATGGCCCCGGAGCAGCTCGGCTCGGTCCTCAAAGTGTTGCTGGTAACGGTGCTGGCGGTAGAAGGGATCACAGTGACCCAGAAGACTCAAGATGGACAGAATATCGGAATCAGGCACATTCCCGCCACCCAGTGTGGCATTTGAGTTCGAACCAGCAACTGAGGGCATTTTGCTTCACCTAAATTACCCTGACTGTTACCATCAAAGAGTGTATCTGTATTTTGGATGCTGCTCCGCGTCAAAGAATAGAGGTGACCTTTGGTGAACTTTCACATAGAGCCCTCGTTTGAGTGTCGGGTTGACCACCTCAAAGTCCACAACGGGCCCTTTGGCTTCTCTCTGCTCACTGACCAGTTCTGTGGCGTGAGAAGCCCTCAGTGGATCAGATCAACAGGGAGATTCATGTGGGTCAAGTTTAGTTCTGATGAAGAACTCGGAGGAATGGGATTTCACGCAAAATATTCCTTCATTCCAGATCCAGACTTTACTTACCCAGGAGGTATTTTAAATCCCACCCTAGATTGCCAGTTCGAGCTCTGGCGGGCTGATGGGATAGTGCGCTCCAGTCAGGTAGAGCAGGAGGACTAGACGGAGCTGGGCCAGGCGGTGGACTGCATCTGGTCCATCCAAGCCACCCCGAAAGCCAGCATTTACCTGAGGTTCCTGGATGACCAGATGGAGCACTTCAATGAACGCAAGAGGAACTTCATCGCCGTCTATGACTGAAGCAGTTCCATTGAAAACCTCAAGGCCAAGCTTTGCAGCACGGTAGCCAATGACATCACGCTCAAAACGCGAGTCGGAGTGATCCGCAGGTGGGCTGACAAGGGCAGCGGCCTCAGCTGGTTTAGGGTGCTCTTCACCTCTTTCGTGGGGCATAAGTGAACCCAGCACCTCCCAGCGCACCGTGCTGTCCCTGCCTCGTAGAATTCAGTGGCTGGGCGTTTCCCTTGGGCAAAGCCTGCAAGTCACAGGGTGGAGAAGTGATTGAGTCGTCGGCCTTCTTAAGGAACTGACTGTCATGGATAAAACAACCACGTTAATGCATAAATTGCTACCCTGCTTTATTATCAAATAGTAAACATGTGGTAGGGGGAGCAGAGACAGGAGACTTCTCTAAAGATTTTCAAAATTAAAAATAATGATCCGGCCCTGGCTGGGTGACTCTGTTGGTTGGAGAGTCATCCCATAAACTGAAAGATCAAGGGTTTGGTTCCTGGTCGGGACACATACCTAGATTGCTGGTTCGATTCCCAGTCAGGGCATGTACAGGAGGCAACCGATCAATGTTCCTCTCTCTCTCCCCACATCCCTCCCTTCCTCTCTCTCTAAAAAATCAATAAACAGCCCTGGTCAGTGTGGCTTAGTTGGTTGGGCATCTTACCGCAAAAGCAAAATGTTGCTGGTTCAATTCTGAATCAGGGCACAGGCCTGGGTTGTGGGACAGGTCACTGGTTGGGGATGCATAAGAGGCAACTGATAGATGTTTCTCTTGCGTGTCGATATTTCTCTCCCTATCTCTCTCCCATTCTTCCCCTCTATCTAAAAGAAAATAAATAAAATATTTTTTAAAAAATTAGAAAATAAACCTGCATTCATTTACGTGTGTCTATTAGTTGTATGTGATTTTATCACATGTACAGACACTTGTAATGTCACAATCAAGATACATACAGAATTGTCCCATCAGCACAGAACTCCCTCCGTCAGCTCCGTATTCATGTACCCAAACTCCTCTCTAACCATGCCCCCTGGCAACCACTAATCTGTTCTCCATCTCTAGAGTTTTACCATTTAGAGGAGGATGTTATGTAAATGAAATCAAGCATCATACAGTATGTAGCCTTCTGGAACTGGCTTTTATCAGTAGGCGTAATGCCCCTGAGTTTCACTCAGATTGTTCTTAATTGTTAATACTTTTTAATTGCTGAATGGTATTGTTTCATGGTGTGGATCTACCAGAGTTTGTTCAATCATCCCTCCACTGGGGGACCATTAATCTGTTTCCAGCTGCCTCGCTATTGTGAACGAAAGTGCTATGAACAGTCATGTAACCGGTTTTTGTGTGAACATGAGTTTTTATTTCTCTGTGATAAATATCCAGTGGTGCAATTGTTGGGTTGTATGGCCACAGCACGTTAAGTTTGGTAAGAAACTGCCAAACTGTTTTCCAGAGTGGCTGCGCCATTTTAGATTTCCGTCGGCAGCGTATCAGAGTTCCGGTGTTTCTACATGCTAATCAGCATTCGGCGTTATCATCGTTTTTTTATATTAGCCATTCTAATAGGTGTGTAGTAATATCTCATTGTGGTTTTAATTTTTAATTTTCATTTCCCAAATGGCTAATGATATCGAATATCTTTTTATGTGCTGCTTTGCCATCAGTGTCAACTTATTGGTGAAATATCTGTTCAACTCTTTGCCCATGTTATAATTAAATTTTTTGGATTTTTGCTGTTGAGTTTTAATAGTTCTTTATATACTCTATATGTAAACCTTGGTTGAATATGTGGAATGCAAATATTTCCTCCTAGCCTGTACCTTGTCTTTTCCAAAAAAGAAAATCTTTTTAACAGGATATTTCACATTACAAAAGTTTTTAATTTTGGTAGAGTACAATTTATAAATTTTTTATTTTACAGATTTTGCTCTTGGTGTCTTGTCTGAGAACTTCTTGCATATCTCTAGGTACTGAAGATGCTTTCCTGTGTTATCATCTGAAAGTTTTATATTTTCCCTTCAAATCCATGACTTACTTCAAATTAGTATTTATTTATGTTGGGAGGCTTACACTGAGGGGGCTTCTTTTTATTTTTAAATTTAGAGCTAGGTGGCCTTTCAAATCAGGGGGAAAATGTGAATTATGTAATAATTAGTACTGCCATTTGGAAAAAATAAAGTTCTATTCTTGTAACAAAATAAATCCCAGATGGCCCCCAAATTTAAAACATAAACAGGCACGTAGAAAAAAGAAAGTTTAACCGCACTCATCATTAGAGAAATGCACATAGAGAAATGACTCTTTTCCCACTTATCATATTGGCAGGGGTTCAAGAAACGGGTAATACCCAGTGTCAGTGGTTTGTGGAGGAACAGCTGTTCCCACACCGATTTGGAGAGAGACTAAATCAGCTTCTTATATTTGCATAATGGCAAAGTCTGTCAAAATTAAAACTGGGCATATTCGTTGACCAATATTCCCTGCTTAGAGATTTACCCTACAAAGATACAAATACCCATTGTATTGACTTGTGAAAATATCCTCAGTTTGGCCAGAGATTGATGTGAGTTGTAAAAAAAAATGTTATAGAATGAACCTATTGTGTAAAAAAAAAACCCAGTGATACATTATCAATGTAATGTATTACCTTTGAGCATTTTAACATATAGAATATATCTGGAAGGACTGCAGTACCTCAGTGGGGCATTGCCGCTGATCAGCGAGATGGAAATAGCCGACTGGTCGAAGGGCAGGAGACGAGCACAACGAGGGGCATTTCCTGTACTAGTTTATAATTTACAAGCAGAAAAATTCAGAGCTGGGACTGAGCTTGGGTTCCGCTCCCCCACCACCACCGCCTCGGACCTCAAACGCACCTTCACAATACGGGTGCACCCACAGCACTTGCCTTCTCACGTCTTTCCTTCTGGGCTGTGTCTTTGGGTGTCTCTGTGGACGGGTCCTCTTCTTCCTTAGACTGTGAGTCCCTGAGCAGGACCGTATCATCCTCACATTTATACCATCCCTAATACCTGGCATAGGTTTTGACACCCGGAAGGCTCTCAATACGTGTCTGCTGGCTGGCCGTCTGGCCGTCTGGCCGTCTGGCTTCAGGCTCCACACACGCCTCGCTGCCGGCAGCGCTGTTCATAAGGGAGCACAGGACCCAGGCAAACCCCAGAACACGGCCTGTGCTCTTCCCTGTGCCTCATCTTCTGCAGCTTGAACTGGGTGAAATGACCAAGGACAATCAAGATGACACAAAAGGGGCTGTGGGGGGCCTCTTTGGATAGAATAGAATTCCAGAGAAGAATATTGCCCCACCCCGCAGGGCTGTCCCCTCCCCAACCCGTGTAATTTGTGAATGTGCCAAAGAACAAGGAGGAGTTAAAGTTGCGGATGAAATTGAAGTTGCTAATCAACTGACCTTGAGATGAGAAGGTTATTCTGGATCATCCAGGTGGGGCGGATATAATCGGCTCATCCTTGGGTGTCAAAGAGGCAGCAGAGAGTTGAGTCAGAGGAGATGAGACACTGAAGCAAGGAGAGGGTGACAGGAGGTGAGAAAGGTTCACCAGGCCTTTTTTGGCTTTGAAAGTGAAAGGGGGAGTGGGGTGGGAGCCAAGAAAAGCCAAGGCCTCTAGAAGCCGGAAAAGGCAAGAAACGGGTTCTCCCCTAGGGCCTCTAGAAGGTACGCAGCTCCGCTGACACCTTGATTTTAGCCCACGAAGATCCATGTTGGACTTCTGACCACTAGAAACTCATATGAGGCATTTATAAAAGGGCGCAGAAATGACGGGAGAAGGACTGACAGTTCTGCCCTGATGTGAACTCCGGGTCTTTAAAAAAACTTTTTGAAATATACATTTTGACCCATAATCTCATCCCTTCATTAAACTGCTTCTTTGTATATTGTCTTCCAGTAGGATAACGTAGTTTTTGTCCTGCTTTTCCTTCCAACTTCATATTATATCATAAGCATGTGTATATTACTCCATTACATTTTTTAAAAGATTTTCTTTATTTATTTTTAAAGAGAAGGGAAGGGAGGGAGAAAGAGAGGGAGAGAAACATCGATGTGTGAGAGATACATCGACCGGTTGCTTTTTGCATGTCCCCAACCAGGCTGGTCCAGGCATGTCCCCTTTCTGGGCATTGAACTGGTGACCTTTTGATTCGCAGGCCAGTGCTCAGTCCGCTGAGCCACACCCTGGCTGGTGTGGTGTTTATAAAACATGTAAAACATTACATGTTTTAAAAGGCACCTAGAGCCAAATGCATTTAGAACTAGAAGGGACTTTGGGGTCATCTAATAAAATTTCTTGTTTTTCTGGCAAAGAACCTGAGATTTACAGAGACTACAGAACCATAACTGGACGTAAAGTCCCATAAACTTGGAACCCAAACACATCCCTGGTGCCACTTACCCATCCGACCTGCCTCCAGTGCCCCCCTCCAATGTGGGGAGTGGGGACGCACTTATAGAATGTCCTGTACAAACACGTTTCAAAATGTACCTGGGGTTTGTTTTAAGCAAGTGTGGTAACACACACAGACACAGAAATGACTGTCATGAAGGAAGATGTGTTTATACTCATGGGTCTTTAGAAACAGGTGTCACAACACACCATGTGGGGTCACACAGGGCAGCCCCAGGGCTGGGAGGAGAAAGAGGGAGGAGTGAGCACGGGCACAAGCCTCACTGTGGCTTTTGTGGGGAGGAATGGGCCAGGCTGAGTGGGCTGCGGTCGGAGGGTGTGGATGATGTCAGTAGGCTCTGCGCCCGAGGGTGCTCTGTAGTTACTTGGTACCTGGCCCTGGGTGATGTGGGGCTGCGGGAATATTGACCAGGCGGGTGAGAGCTAGAGAAAGGAGGTGGTTGGGAGTGTGGACTCAGAACTGGTTGGTTTGCAGAGCAAAGGCTGGCTTGTACCCATGTCGTTTGCTATTTCTAGGAATTAGCTGACTCTGGGAGGCCCCAAGATATCCAAGCATCATAAAATACAGAAAATAAAAAACACGACTTGTACAAAATGCTCATTAAGCTACATCGTTTTCACAGCACACATATTTTTTTAAAAATATGTTTCAAGGCCTCCTGGGGGGCTGCCACACCAGCTTTAGGCTTTCCGTAAAAACATCAGGGCGTGCGTCTTCTAGGAAGGCACTTGGCATTGGCTTTGCTAATTCAGAAAGACCAAAAGAAAAGGAGAGAAAAAAGAGGAGTCGACCACCACCACCACCACAATAAAAAGGGCTATAAGCCTTCCACCAGCCAACGAGGTTTACAAGACTTCCGAGGAGGTCACCGCCGCAGTTAATGATGTCCAGATGCAGGCGGGAGAGGCTGAGGGATAACCCCCGGGTCCAGCTCAGCTGGTGGCCCAGGTGCTGGGGTACAAGTCCAGGTGTATGGAGTTCGTTCTCTAGAGGCTACCTGCTCATGGCCCGGATAAAGGAGCCGGTTGGGGTGTGGCCTTCTTTCTTTCATTTCTCTTCTTCTTGCGACCCCCTGGGCCCAGTCCCCTGTTCCAATTTCCAGTCCTAATGGATGTGGATGGCCCTCTGTGAGAGCAGATGCCCTGATTTGCTCATGGGGGAGACTCTTGCCATCTTCCCTCTAAAACAGGCCGCCTTGGCATAGTGCCAGCCCTCCCGACTCTGCTTCCTGGGTGGGAAGTGTCGGGGGGGAGAAAACTGTCCTCAGCCCTTGGAAGTTCAGTGATGTTGGAATTCAGGATTGTTCCTTCAGTGTCTTTCTGGGCTGGACTGGGTCATTAAAACACAAGGTCCCTAGCTCATTAGAAAGGGTTCGTTTGTTCCCCATCCTAATGTCCTCTCTTGCAGTAAAACTGAAGACTGTTTAGCTCATGCGGAGAAAGGAATTTTTGGAAACAGCTTCATGGAGTTCAGGGTGTCTTAAAACCCCTGTTTTTTCCATCACAGCCAAGGGAAAGGTTGGCTTTTTTTTTTTTTTTTTTTGAAGGAGGACAGTGGCTAACAGATTAGACTCTGGCCATGGCACTTCAGGCAAGTTGCCTAGCCTTTCTGAGGCTGCCTCAGTTTCCTCATGCGAAATGGATGCAATACCACAGAAGGGGTAGCAATTATGTGGCATGATGGCAGTGCTAGCTAACGCTGTGGATGATCACTTTGCAATGCATAAGTCTGCCAAACCAACACATTTTATACCCTCAGCTGACCCACCAAAAAAGGGGGAGAAAACAGACAAATGTTGAATGCGCACTTCGGACTGGCTCCATATAGGCGTTAATCTGCCCTGTGACCCACTGGGGGTCATTTTTTTACGGATAAGGAGACAGATGCCCAGAGACTGAAGGTACCAGGCCCAGGTCCTCACCTCTGAGATAGGCTGTCCCTGTTCCAGAGCCGGTGCCCAGCTCACCAGGCACACAACGGGGGTGCAGAAGACACACGGCCTCGGGCGGTCCCATCGCCTCTTACGGAGTAGCTCACTCAGCCCGCCCTGCCTCCTCCCTTCTCTCTCCCTGTTCTCTGATGGGAGCATGATAGGCTGAGCGCGTGAAAAGAGGGACAGTTAGACCACCCTCCCCAGAGTCCTCCTGGATCACAGGCACCTGCCCCGGAGTGGTTCAAAGGTACTGGCTCACCACTGACATCACTCAGTGCCCTACATTTTCCTGTGTGGCATTTGGGTTAAGGTTGTTGTCATGCGTTAATGTGACAGTGTTCTGTGTGTTTGGTGACACACTGTTACCTTCAGGTGCACAGTGGCGTGAACTAGTCAGACTTTTATTTTCCAGCTGGTCGTTGGCAGAGTGCAGAGCCACAGGGCGTGACAGACGTGGCGTGAGAGAAGGGGGTAAGGCCCTGCCCCGAGCCCAGGAGGGCTAGTGTCGGGGTAGTGGGGGCGGGGACAGCGGCCTGGGTGGCTAGACCTGTGCTCCTCAGGCGCGGAGGTGCAGACAGTTACCCAGGGACCTTGTTAAAATGAGGTTCTGCCTCAGTAGGTCTGGTTGGGCCCTGAGACTCTGTCTGCAAACAAATTCCAGGTGCCGCTACGTTGCTGGTCCAGGGATCCCCACCGCCTCCTGAGCAGCAAGTGGCTGAGGGCTCTGAGCAGGGGCCGCACGGAGGGGCGGCGGCCACTACAGACCCAGGCAGTGGACTCCATTATTTCTTCAAGGAACTCCAGATTCTTACGTGCCTCCACCCCACACCCCACACCCACGCCCTTTTTAAAAAAGATTTCATTTATTTATTTTTAGAGAGAGGGAGAGGGAGGGAGAGAAACGTCGGTGTGAGAGAGAAGCATCATCGTACACGACCCAGCCGGAGACTGAAACCTCAACCCAGGCATGTGCCCCAACCCTGACTGGGAATCGAACTGGCGGCCTTTTGCTTTGCAGGATGATAGCCTACCCGCTGAGCCACGCCAGTCAGGGCGTGTGCCGGTGCCCTTTATTTTACTCTGAAATCATTCATGTTTCAAGCCCCATACCTGCCGAAAGGCCTCGCTCCTTCTTTCCTGACACCCTCTCGGAAGGTCTGTTCCAGCTGGCCTACGGACCAAAAGGGTGCCAGTTCAATTCCCTGTCAGGGCATGTGCCTGGGTTGGGGACCAGGTCCCCAGTGTTTCCCTCCCTCTCTTTCTCCCTTCTTTCCCCTCTCCCGAAAAATAAGTAAATAAACTCTTTCGAAAAAGGAAAAACAGGTCTGTGCCTCTGAACTCCGTAGCTGTTTATGCCAGTTTTCCCTGCAAGCCTTTCTGTGTAGCCAAGGGGATTAGCGTTTGGGAAACTGGGCTACAGATACTAACTCAGCCCCATTGTGCCCCTTTTCTGTACTTATCCTCCAAGAAGGGCCATCAGGGAAGATTTATTGGGCAACAGGAACAATGCAAGAGTATTTTGTAACGGTGACCCTGGTCACCTCCCCGTGGCCTTCCCACGGTTGCGTGTCTCTGGAGGGCCTGAGGCTGTGGGGCTGCACCTGCAGGGGTTTCCCTGAACGCTAACTGGGTGGCCACAGCCCCTCTGCTGCTGGTCTGCTCGACAGCTTAACAGAGGCCACCGGGGAGACACACGGGGGATTGTTTGTCTAGAGAAGGAGGCTCTGACCTTCCCGCATCCCTCGGCCGGCTGCCAGGAACAATTTGAGATCTATTCTCTCGCACTCCCTCCAGCTCTCAGTGTTCCCCAAAAAACTGAGCAGTGCCCCAAAAATGGTGCCCCAAAATGATGGTACCCAGGGTGGCTGATCAACTGAGAAGGGGGTAGAGCCAGTTTCTGGAGATGGGTGGGTGCCCATCCCTGTGGGTAAGGTGCTGGGGGCTTGGCCTCTGTGTGGCCCTGTGGAGTCCTGTGACCCCCGTGACAGACAGGGCCTGGGACCCAGAGAGACTGTCTCACAAGGAAAACTGTCCCCTTGCCAGCATTTTATTTCTGTGACATGTGAATGGACATGTTAAAGCCTTTTAAATACACCTGTGCACAGAACGAGCAGGTAGCTGAGTGGTAGGTAGAAACACTCACTGACTCATCAGACAAACATGACACGGCTTCTTCCCTGGAGACCTGGGATAGGACAATTGTTTCTTCCACAACTGACGTCCTTTCCTGAAAATTATTTGGGACAACACAACCATAGACCACGGGGAAGGGAGTGAGTCCCTGGGCCAAGGAGTCCTGTTTGGCCTGAGGCAAGCCCTGCCCCGGTGGGGGGTGACACAGGCAAGGCTTGCTGGTGTTTGGTTTGCACAGTTCTCAGAAGGCAGGGCCCACCACCCAGGCATGGGGGGAGGAAGCGCAGACCCTGCCAGACCACCCTGCAAGGCCCCGATGTCTGAAGTGCTTTGAGCGTCAGCAAGGCTTTCATCCAGTTCATGCATTTATCCTGGTTCCCATCCCCCATGGGACTCGGCGGGAGGGGAGAAGGGAAATGGAGAGTGATCCGGGGGGCAGGGGGCAGGTCTTCTGGAGAGGGGGACATGGCCAGAACTGGGACGTGCTATGGTGCTCCAATTCGAGGAATTGGATATTATAAGACCTTAACCAACATTTTAAAAGATTTTTATTCATTTTATTTTTAGACAGAGGGGAAGGGAGGGAGAAAGAGAGGGAGAGAAACATCAATGTGTGGTTGCCTCTTGAATGCCCCCTACTGAGGACCTGGTCCACGACCTAGGCATGTGCCCTGACTGGGGAATCGAACTGGCAACCCTTTGGTTGGCACACCGACACCCAGTCCACTGAGCTACACCAGCCGGGGCTTAACCAATAGTTTAGAAATGGGGAAATTGAGGTTCAGAGAATCTAAATGACCCATCTAAGCCTACACCTTTGTGACCAAGTCAGAACTTTAATCCTTATCTCTCATTTTGTAGATTGGTTTTATTTCTATTTCCTAAAACATGTGATTTTTTATTATAAAATGTTTTAAACAGCCTAAAAATGCAGAGTAATTGCTGTAATTTATTTTTGAAAAAATAAATGTATTTTTAAAACAATGTTGTAGGTACAGCTGAAGTCCCCATTGTGAGTATTTTGTTTTTATGACATGACAATGGACATGTTAAGGCCTTTCAAAAACATCTGTTCACGTAGCCTCTCATCAGAACCAGCAGGAAGTTGAGTGGTAGGTAGAAAAACTGATGGGTCCGACCAAGCATGACACTGCTTCTTCCCTAGAGACCAGGGACAGGTTGACCCCAGCAGAAAGAGGCTGGGGAGGGTGAGGGGAGGTGAGGGTGGCAGGAGGGGTGAAGCCTGACCAGGTGGTCTAACAGGCAGGGCTGGGGGTGGGCCCTGGCCTCTCACTGCTGAGCTCCGTTCCAGGCCCCTGACACTAGGCCCATCGGGCACAGGGGGCCCAGCACATTCCTGATGACCATCTCCCTCACACAGGGACAGAGCCATTTGTTGCTATCTGAGTCCTGAGCAGGAGAGAAAGAATGGAAACGGTGGCTGAGGATGGGGACTCCAAGAACAGAAACAAGGCCTGGTGAGACAACCTGGTTTTTGTTTTTGTTTTTTTCAGTATATTTTATTGATTATGCTATTACAGTTGTCTTATTTTTTTTCTCCCCTTTATTCCCCTCCATAGCCCCCACCCTGCAGCATTCCCCCACCTTAGTTTATGTCCATGGGCTGTACATATAAGTTCTTTGGCTTCTCCATTTCCTACACTATTCTAAACCTCCCCCTGTCTATTTTGTATCTACCATTTGTGCTTCTTATTCCCTGTACCTTGTGCTTCCATTCACTCTCCTCCTCCTCCTCACTGATAACCCTCCATGTGACCTCCATTTCTGTGATTCTGTTCCTGTTTTAGTTGTTTGCTTAGTTTGTTTTTGTTTTTGGTAGGGTCGGTTGTTGATAGTTGTGAGTTTGTTGTCATTTTGCTGTTCATAGTTTTGATCTTTTCTTCTTAGATTAGTCCCTTTAACATTTCATATAATAAGAGCTTGGCAATGATGAACTCCTTTAACTTGACCTTATATGGGAAGTACTTTATCTGCCCTTTCATTCTAAATGATAGCTTTGCTGGATAAAGTAATCTTGGATGTAGGTCCTTGCCTTTCATGACTTTGAATACTTCTTTCCAGGCCCTTCTTACCTGTAAGGTTTCTTTTGAAAAATCAACTGACAGTCTTATGGCAACTCCTTCATAGGTAACTGTCTCCTTTTCTCTTGCTACTTTTAAGATTCTCCCCTTATCTTTAATCTTGGGTGATTTAATTATGATGTGTCTTGGTGTGTCCCTCCTTGGGTCCAAATTCTTTGGGACTCTCTGAGCTTCCTGGACTTGCATGTCTATTTTCTTCACCAGGTTGGGGAACTTTTCCTTCATTATTTTTTCAAATAATTTTTCAATTCCTTGCTCTTCCTCTTCTCCATCCGGCACCCCTATGATTTGGATGTTGGAGTGTTAAAGTTGTCCCAGAGATTCCCAAGCCTCTCCTCATTGTTTTGAATCCTTGTTTCTTCATTCTGTTCCATTTGAATGTTTATTTCTTCCTTTTATTCTGAATCATTGATTTGAGTCCCGGTTTTCTTCCAGTCACCGTTTGTTCCCTGTATATTTTTCTTTATTTCACTTTGCATAGCCTTCACTTCTCCCTTTATTTTGTGACCAGACTCAATCATTTCTGTGAGCATCCTGATTATCAGTGTTTTGAACTCTGCATCTGATAGGTTGTCTATCTCCTTATCTCTTAGTTCTTTTTCTGGAGTTTTGATCTGCTCTTTCATTTGGACCATATTTCTTTGTCGCTGCTTACCTGTTACATTGTAAGGGGCAGAGCCTTAGGTATTTTCCAGGGCAGGGCAACCCACTTCACTGCATTGTGGCATTGTATATAGGGGAGGAGTCAGAGAGGGAATGATGCTGCTTGCTCGGCTTTGGCCATGCTGTCAGTCACTTTTCCCACTCCCCACAAGAGGATTGTGCCCTTTCAGGTGCTACCCTGATGCTGATTCCCAGATAGGTGGGCTTGTGTACCTTCTAGGATCCTGTGGGCCCCTCCAATGAGACTGGAAGTTTCTCCCATCACTGCAACCCCCACAGATTTTTATAGCCAGAGGTTTCGAGGCTTTAGTTTCTTGCCCTGGAACCCTGGGTTGAGCAGTCTGTCTCTCTCCCCAGTTATTCCTCCCAGCTTATTGGCACGCAAGTGTGGGATCCCTGGCCTGCCAGCCACCACCTTGCTATACGTCTGCTCCACCCCGGTTGCCCGTCTCAGCCACCAGTCTGGATGAATGTTTCTTCTTTAACTCCTTGGTTGTTGGATTCCCATACAGTTCGATTTTTTGGCAGTTCTGGTTGTTTATTGTTTTTACATTGGTCGTTATCCTTTTGGTTGTGCGAGGAAGTGAACTGTATCTACCTATGCCTCCATCTTGGCTGGAAGTCTCGAGGTACCTGGTCTTGAAGGGCAGACCTAGCCACCCTGTCCAGTGAGGGCTCAGTGTCGGTGGGGAGGGGAGAGGTGGCACATTTAACACCTAGCCCTTTCAGCGTGACCTAGCAATTCATGGAGTCTCCACGAAACACATCTTTCTTTTGAATCAGTGAATCTCATTGACACAGAGTGGCTTGACATCAAACCCATGGTCACTGACACTTACAGAACACTTAAAA